>JAULBM010042565.1:0-10755 GCA_032357055.1 Geukensia granosissima | reverse complement strand
CAAGGAGTTTTCAGGGCCGGTCTTTTTTACAAATTTTCGGACATGTCCGGAATATATGACCGTTTTGGGAGCCTTGGTTAAACGTATACTGAACATTTTAAATAATGCAACACCTATTTCTCCACATTAATTTTTGAATAAGCAAATAATTTGGATTTTATTAGATTTTATCATAAACATTTTTTTCAAATTACTCATGCAGTATAGTGAAAAGTCAATTTTAACATTATAATTTTCTTTGAAAGATTGCAACCAAGGTAAGCATTGTCATCAAGATTGGTTCGAGAAGGGAATAATGGATAAAAATGTTCAATAAAATATTCTAGATTTTCAGTTATGGTGTAAAAAATAACAGTTTTTGAGAAAAGAGAATTAGAAATAGAAATCAGTGATTTGTGAAGAGAAGTTTTTATACAAATCAAAATGTATTGTATTCTCTAATTTGTAATTCTCTGGTCTCTGAATTGTATACTTTATACATCAGTAGTTTGTTGCATTTCCAATGGGATTCAGTGTATTAAGTATTTAATTTCATTCTTACAGCAAGAGATCAAAACTTTGAACTCTATTCAGCACTATTGGAATGTAAAAATTAAAAATTAAAAGAACCCATTTTGTTTGATAAATTCACAGACCTATGTTATAGCAAGAAGCCAGTTAATTTGCAGTTTCATAAGAGTACACCCATTCATACACAAATGTAGAATGCCACCCTCTCAGCCCTTTAAAAATCTTTGGAACAGATTTTTATGATTGGTCCATAGGTGGCCAGTTGCTTAGGCTAAATTTCCCACCCCTACCCAGACAGTCCTTTGGCATCCTGTAGCTAGAAAAAAAACCTTGCCCTACCCCTGAAATTTTGTTCTTGTCCCATATATGCATGAAATATTGACTGCTGGACAGGAAGCATCATTCAAACACAAATTAAGAATTATATTTTTATTTCCCATAAATGTAACTTGAAACAGAGAGGTGATTCCTCCAACATTTTCCATTTGTGAACCCACCATCACACTGCAGAATATTTTTTTTTTAGTTATGAAAGAAATGTGTAAACTTTCACCGAGTGTGGAACTGAAGATGGATGCTGTTGGTGAAATTTTTTAAAATTTTATTTCTTCTTTATTCCAGATCGTCAGAGTAATAAGATGGCCACTGAACCGCCATTGCCAGGCCAACGCCCAGCTGGAACTCCTCCATTCTCTATCAGTTCTCTACCGGGTATGGCCACTACATCTGTGGCATTAAATTTACCACCTCACCCAAGGATTGAACCCAGAGTACAGGCATTAAGGTAATTTAATAAAAAATAAAGAACTTGTGAATCATTCAACATAGAGTATTCTTTGATATTTCTCAAAAGATGAATGACATCATACTGTGAGGGAATTTTTTATCCAGTTTCACTAAGGAGCATGCCTAAGTATCTTCAAAAAATTTTTGTATTTTGTATATATATAAGATAAGATAGAAGTTTAATGTTCAAGATTTTATTCTGCTTTTCAGTAGATTTCTGTTATTGGCATTTCAAATTTGTCCATTAAGATTCTTATTTTGATTACTGATATTTGGCTTCTTCTATCTGTTTGCAAAAATTTGACATTTTAATAAATCTTGTGGTAAAAAAAAACAATCTCTAATACTATTTCTCTGCCTCAAAGGAGATAAAACTACTCAATGTTTTGAATATAAATGTACCATATGCTCAGACTTAACAGGGAACCTTATGTCTAACCAAAGGTACCAGTTTTAATAGGAGCCCTTTGAATTAAGAATTAAAGCAGGGAATTTACAAACCAACTTTTGAAATTTATAATAATTATTGTTGTTGCAGAATGACTGACAGCCCAGACACTGTTATTTCATCTTCATCTCCTGAACATGAGTTTGGCGAGGAGGAAGTAGAATTTCCGATGTTGAAACCGATTGATCCACCACCTGAGGAAGATCGCCGTTCATCGCCTGCACTGCCTCTTCTTCAACCATTGGCCATCAAAGCTGAATCTCTACAAGAAACTAAAGCTGATATAAAACCTGTTACTGATTCAGATTTTTCAGATAAAAAACTTGCAAAACTTGACCCAACCCTGGCAGCTTTGGCGGAAAAAGATGTTAATGGAAAAACAAATAGTTTTACTTCCTCCTTAACTCATCCACTGAAGGACAAGGATATCTCAGTAACCTTGACTTTGTCTGCTAAGGCGGCAGAAGACATTGGTGGAGTGTTGTCCAGTATTGCAGAGCTCCTCAAGATTGCTGTACCGCCAACATATGAACTGAGCAGGAGTCCATCACCTGATGCACTAAAAATGAATCTGAAACGTAAGAAGCCTACTGCTTTATATTAACTATTTTATGCTGCCTTCACATGAAAATATAATGTGAATTCAAATGTGAATTGACAACATCAAACACGTTCACGCATACATCAGAGGGAATTAAATGCAAATTAAAAACATTGAAACGTTAATATTCCCTCAATGTGCATTTGTTAATGCAAATTAATTCGCATCACTTGTGAACAAGGCATTAGTTTTCAAGAGTTGAATTTTGCATTTTACACAGATATTTTATGATTTGTAAATTAAAAAGATTTTAACAAGACTCTTTGTGTAAAACTGAATTATTTTTATGAAAACTGCTTTAACAATTAAAGAACATAGCCTTATTAAAGTGAAGAATAACACAACATCTTCTTTCCCCTTAATTCATCACAATTATTTTAAAAGTGTAAGATTTTCATTACAAACATGCATAACATTTGAATTGAATATTTTTTGCTTCACAACACTTTGCTAACATTCTACTCCCTTCCCATACCAGAATGTCAGACCCCCACCCCTGAAAATTCTGGAATATTGTATAAGAAGTTTTATATTTATTGTTCACAGATAAAGAAGACCCTATCAATATTCACAGCCTGATCAAAATGAAACCCAAATTTTGTCGGAATTGTGACATGGTGGTGATCGATAAAGGATACATCAGAAAGAAATCAGAGATGCCATTTATGATCAAGGAAGATCATTTTACATTCAGAGTAAGTTTGCCAATGAAATAATGGAGTTTAAAAACAAGAATTAATGAAAGACAATTGTGTTTCATCAGTAAATAATTACATTGGACATTTTTACTTCCTATGATTCCCATTTGACAAATTAAGTACCTTTGACCTTTCACCTTGATTTAATCTGCATGAAATACATTTACCATTTTGAATTTAGAGCCAAAATTGTAATGCAGGTGCACATTTTAAAAGAAAAATCTTTTCATTTACAAGCTTTATAGATAGTAGAGCTTATATACCTAATTTTCATTGTTTCTCAGCAAGATTGTAATTTTCATTAGGATAATTTAATTTGGATAATTTTAATTTCATTAGTTTCTTTAAAATAAGAAAAATCAACAATATTTTGCATTTTCACCTTATAAAAATATACCATAAAGGGGATTATTTTTGTTAGGTAAAAAAATCCATCAAAATGCTTTAAAGGGATTATAAACTCTCTGAATAAATTTATTTTTATTAGCAGTAGCCTTGTAATTGTAGTTATTTATTATCTTTAATCATTCACTGCAAACAGTGTTAAGTAATTACTTGATGCAGGCAGCAGCCATATTTATGATCTGATAAGCTCCCTTACTGATAATTTTGCCAGAAGGCGTTGTAACTCTGACGTACAAGTGGCACTTTCCAAAAACAAAGATGTCTTCAAATGAGATTGAGAATTTGTCAGAATGGTTACCATTTATTGTAGTCTAAAGTTTTAAAACCCAAACTTTTTGATTTTTAAAATCCTGTAAAATTTAGCTACATTTTTTTAGAAATATATTTTTTTTTTTTTTGGATTGTAAGTATTTTATCAGACTGCTCTGAATGGGACAATATATTATACAACTACACTTGCATAAAATTATTGATTTTATATAATGTATACATATTTAATATATGTCTTAAATTTAACAAATAAAATCAATTTCCACTTGTTTTATAAGCAGTATATGTTACCTTAAGGCAGTTTATATTTTTTAGATAAATTTTTAAAAATAGTATCATTTTCAGTAACTTTGCACTGAATAAAAATTAAATGTGTTTAAACATTTATACTACATGTACTACTAATCTCCAGATTGACTTCAATGCAATCTTTCTCAAAATGGTAGGCACAGACAATACTTTCCTTTGAAAATTTGAATGACTCGATGTTCAGGTTTTCAATTCCACTTATATTTATCAATTTTTTTAAAAAAAAATTGTGAAAAAATCTTACTTTCTATCAACTTAAAAAATGCTTAATCTACACATAGTGCAGTATTTAATAACTGCACATTGAGGCATTTCACTTTGTACACAAAGAAAATAAAATCATCTTAATGAAATCAACAAACTAGATCATGTTGATTAAGACGTTTGATTCAGCTGTTAAGATAATCAAGTGCCACACATACGTCATAATCAGGTAGTTTCCCTTGCTTCATGGCTGACCTCCTTTGGACAATGTTTATTTACTTATTCAAAATTAGCTATGAAGCATTAGTACATGTCAGATACTATTGAGGATATATCAAACTTTTGCTTAGAAAAAATCTCTTATTGAGTTTACATCCCCTTTAATTCAAAAATCTGTTGAAAAACAACATTGTTTTAAAACAAAACTTACCCTATGGAACACGATTTTGTTGTCAATTTTCTGTTTTATTGCTTGGTTTTCGATTACAATTTTTGGAGCAACCTTACTTATACATGTATATGTAATATATACTTTTTTCCCGTAATTTTTTGGGGGATCAGTATAACAAGTGTTCAGTAATTGTAATTGAAGAATTTAATAAAAGAACAATAATCTGATAATAATAATAAATCAGAAGAAATCAGCTATAACAAAAAGAAACATAGTAAAAACAGAATTAAACAAACAAATATGGGCCAACAAACATGCATGGACACCTAGGTCATGATCTGACAATGAGTGATTCAGAAAAGATAATTCCACATGGGACGAGTTCTCAAATAAATTGACCTATTTCCAATTGTGTCATAATTACCTCCCCTGATTAACAACTACGACTATGCAAACATTACTGTCTATGGGACTTTTGATTAAATATCAAACTTTTTACCTGTACACCTTATCAAATGATACTAATTAATGACAGGATGTAAGGTTACCCTCAGGCAATTATTTTGTTAATCAACTGCACAGGTGAAGTTGTTTATTGTGCCAATATACAAAAAGATTAGTGGTACTCCCATAGGATCTAATAGAGCTGATAGCCGTAGTTATAAATCAAGGTAGGTAATTCAGAGTTAATTGGAAAGAGGTCAATATGTGTCAGGTTGTGTTGATATTTGGGGTGACTTCTCCATGATTTTTTTTGTCTATTGGGACTTCTCCGAGGGCGAGTTCTCCATGGGACAACTTCTTCAAACACCGCATGTGACAACAGTTTTTTACAATTCTTCCTAAAGCAATCATGCTGAAAAACCAAATAATGCATTTAAACTTAGGTGTAAAGAGTTAAATTTCTATGAAATTTTACCATATAAAATTTTTTTTCTAAAATTTATAATTTACCGGAAATATTCCGAAAGTGGTAGTTTCAAAACAAATGACGGGCGCAACGTTTTCCGTAGATGTGGTTTGAAGTCTAAAATACATTACATAGTCATATTTAGAACACGTAGAAGGTAAAAACAAACTAATAATATAAAAATGAAACTGTAAACTGTAGATTTAAGTAAAAATTCTGCCCAAATTTTCGACCCTAAGGCCTTGGTCAAGGAACGAGATGAACTGATCTTGAATAACTGAATAAAATTTCCAGACAGATCATGACAGAGGCCAACTCCTGCCCTAGTGCCAGTAGTGGCATTGAACACAGTAACATTGTACTACTGTAAGACCCTATATAAAGTTTTACAATAATGGCTGCTCGATCAGCTGTTTTGTATATAGTAATGGTAAAGTAGCAATCAAAACACTTCAACAGTGTATATTTCTTAAAATACTCCCCCCCCCCTTGCCCTCTCATATTAATATTGATATAATGCCTAGTGTGTAGGAGAGACATATAATATATTGTATTATATGACTCTGTGTGTAGTGTTGACACTATTTTCTTTCTATTGAGTGGGCCTTCATTTTCTTTAGCTTGTTTATAATTAGGTTACCTGGTTCTTGAAGACATTATTGCAGCCATCAAATTTCTTCTGGATAATATTTATATACGATTTTGCGACACAGACTATTGACAGATGATTGTTGCTTCTGTTTTCTTCCTTTTTTTTCCTTTGACCACTCCCTGGGGGTGGTTAGATACCAATTAAACTAGTATAACCTCGCCACATGTCTCATGTGCAGTCATAGGTTTGTCTTTATCATGTTGTTTAATGTTTTGTTTTATGTACATTTTTGGTAATATTTAGGTAAGAACAGTATTATTTAATGATTGCATACATGATTTTATTTTATTTGGGTCAATTTAGAGCTTTTCACATGGAGTGGTATTTCACCCTTGTTGAAGGCCTTGTGGATACTTCTAAATTTGTTAATTCCATCTGTTTTCTCATTGTTGGAGTGCAGTGTCTCTGACATACACCCCATATCTATTCATTTTCATTCACTTTAATTTTTCCCTGTTAAACTTTTATTGCATGACCACAAAAAGTGTGGTTGTATTATGGTATAGCTATTTTGGTTTCTTCATTGGTGTTGGCATTGGCATCTCTTGATCTGTAGACAGGTTGGTTTCAGGCACAGTAATTTTTGTTAACTTATCCCTTTAATATGTTGGGATGTTGATTTTTGGTGTTTTTGGTGTTAGATAAAGGTTGGTATTGATTTTGTGTGATCTAGCCTAAGCCCCACCTTTAAAAAATGGGAGGATTAAAAGGGGTTTTTCTTATATTTTTAGGTATGTTTTCTAAAAGATATTTCTGATTTTAATGGTTTTTTCTTTATATTCCCCATGACAAAACCAACATACAGCAATCCACAAGTGTCAGAAGCTATCTCATACTGTTATTGAGATATACAGGGTCTAAAAATGGCAACTCCTTATTGTTGAAACTTTTTCATTTCTCATCCAATTTTGAAATGGTTTTCAAAATAATCCCTCATGAAATTCCAAGCTTTTTTTTTGTAGCATTTACCAATTTTTATATTAAAGATGTCAAAGAGTTAAAAGATGTGACTTTGCAGGAGATGAGAAATTGTTGTTTTTTATCCAATTTTGATGGGTTTTTTTCGTATTTGATTCCCTGCAATGAGATATATCAGTAGGACATCCATGACATCATCAGGTTTTCTCTATCTCCTACCATTTTTCAGCTGGGAAGGTCAAAGTGGAAGAAAAAATTCAATATTGTATAATATGGAAACATTTTATTTTTCATCTGATTTTGATGGTTTTTTCCAAATCATTCCTTATGAAAAATGAAACAAAAGTAATACAAGTGTGACTAGTTTTTATGAATAACACGAATAAGAGTCAAATTTACCCCTTATCCAGTCATATTACTGTGTCCAGCAAAATACTGGGTCCACAGTTACCCAAAGTTTCATTTGTTCATCTTTCAAATGTCCAGATGCTGTAGTCATATGCTGCACTCACACATTAATCACAAATCACCTCAGTTATTTTTAATGTTACTTGATTTGCATTATTAACTCATTAAGCCAATGGTTGTTTAATTTGAATATAATAAATTTGATATTTGGGCCTTTTACAGCTTGCCGTTGGGTTTGGACATGAGCATGATGAGTGCATTGTTGAAGGCCTTAAGGCAACCTGAACATTTTAGATTTAAAATTTTGGATGGCTGTCTCATCATCTCATAGACAAGTTTTAGATTTACATCTTTTGGATGGCTGTCTCATCATGCTCATAGACAAGTTTTAGATTTACATCTTTTGGATGGCTGTCTCATCATGCTCATAGACAAGTTTTAGATTTACCTCATTTGGATGGCTGTCTCATCATGCTCATAGACAAGTGTTAGATTTACATCATTTAGATGGCTGTCTCATAGACAAACATACCACATCTCCTTTCTCTTTATCCATGGAAATAAAATCTGTCATATTCATTTCATGCTTCATCTGTATTTCATTTGTGGGCCATTTTGGAAAGCTTTGCACAAATATTTATTGGTCCTGTATCTCTAAATAAAAGATAGTAACAAAAAAAAAAAATGCAGGAAAATTGGACCATTGCAAAAACCAATGAAATGTTAGATATTCAGTTTTGGACATTTTGTAAATTGTTTTTAAATAAGGTATATCAAGGGAGATAACCAAAAATTACTTATTTCGAAAAGATTTCAAAACAACTTTCAACATATTTTTTTAAACAAGTAGATTCCTTGACTGGGGTAAATAAAGGTGTTATGGTACTGTTTTTCTTATGTGAATACTGTAGTTTTATATTGTTTTTCTACTGGTTTCTCTTCAGATATAACGATGATTGAAATAAAGTGGAAAGCATCCAGGTATAAAGAACACTTGTCAACTTCATTGTTTAAGCTACAACAAGACAATTGTTTATGTGATGTAGAAATTGTCACTGTCACTGGGAAAATACCCATGCATAGACTTATACTAGAGGCATTTACAGGTACATTGTCTAATATGAAAAGCAATAGCAATGATATTATAGAGGAATGCAGTAAGTTTAGTTATGAGATTGTGAAAATACTAGTTCAGTACCTTTATACAGGGGAAGTGCTGCTTGATATGATTTTGATGGGTGATTTCATCAAACTCTGTTCACTTCTCAATTTGTCTGATGTTCTATATGGTATACAAAGTGAATTTGAAAACTTTACCAAAAGTATGAATGAAATACATTTTGACAAGCCGAGTTATCCTGAAAAAAGTTTACATGATGTTGTTCCAGTTTCATTGATATCCAATAAAAATAATAAGACTTCTCAGTCAATAGAGGAGACACTCATGGAACTAAATTCTGGATTCAGAGTGGAAGTGAAAAAAGAACCTATGGAATCAAATGATACTAACATTGCAGAGATGTCCAAGGACAATGATGGTGTAAATATGGAGATGGATAATCATGGACAGGTTGACATTGACCGAGGTCAAAATCCTGGGAACTATATTGACAAGATTCAGTTAAAAGACGTTGAAAAGAAAATGTGTTGTAAATGTAACAGGATTTTTGAAGTAGATGAATATGTGAAACACATGAAACTTGAACACAGAGTGTATGCCTGTAATCTTTGTGACTGGACTGGTTCTAGACAAAATCTCCTTACTCACCACAAATCTTTTAAACATAAGGTTGATCATACAGAAAGTTTTCATCAGGTATGTCTTATATTGGTTTTATTTACAGGTCTGTTCCAGAAATAAATGTATATGGGGGAGGGAGTGGGTCAATTATGATAACTACTGATTGGGCTGAAATTGCATGATATTCCATCTAATGATCATATTAGTTCTATAGGGCTGCCAGCAGGGGCCTGTAACATAGGACCCAAAGGGATTAAGAGGATTGAGTGTTGAATATACATATGGAAGGACTGAAAGTTGATTGATTTAACTTACCATTTTTATATAACGGCAAACATTTTGTGGTCGTGTAGACAGTTAGATAAAATTTCCGTTTAATAACTTTTGTTCTATTATTTGGATCAATATGAAATTTTGACACAATGATACCCAATATAAAATACAGGCTTGGATTGATTTTGGGTGATCAAGCCCAGGTCCTTTTTTTAAAGAGGGTCCAAAAGGTGAGTTTTTAGTTTATTAATATAGGTTTTTTACTTTTTTGTCCAATTTTGATGTTTTTTTTTGTAATTCAGATGAAAAAGCAAACATAACTAGCGATAAGGGTCATGACCTATCTCTAACTGTTATTGAGATATAGGGGGTAGAAAAATGGCCATGCTCTAAAGATATGAAACTTTTTTTTGTCTCTTATCAGATTTTGGTCATTTTTATTACAAATGATTCCTTTTGAAAAATGCAACAAAAGTTACTCAACATAGTCAACATGGTCAAAGGGTTAAAAAATACAATTTTGCCTCCTATGAGAAATTTTTTATTTTTCATCTGATTTTGATGGGGATTTTGGCATTCATTCTGAAAAGTTGTAATTTGAATATATAATTATACATGCTTATCAATCCCATTAGATATTTCTGTTGTCCATTTTTTTATTAAAATTTCTGTAAAATTATAATAGCAGATTTTAGAATTTAAGATTCCCCAATGATATCGTCATTATTGATATACAGTTGGACTTTTCTTCATTGAGCATTTTATTGCTCTATTTTAATTAAAAAATAAATGATAAACAAAAAATGAAAGTTATTATTTATTGTGAAAAGGACATCTACATGTACCGTGTATGATATAAGGAATGAAGCCTCCTCTATAATTTCAGGGGTTTAGAATTGAAATTAGCTGTAAATTTCTTTCAAAACATTGTGGCAAAAGTCTGATAATTGAGCTAGTGAATACCCTCTGGTACCTTTGGTCAACCAGCAGTGACGTCCACCCAATGATTACAAAATACATGTACATGTTTACCAGTCAAGAACATTACCAAAAAGGGAAAGTTTCTTAAATTTGCATATACAACATGTACTTACAAAATTAAATACTTAGAAAGTTCCAATTTTAATTTTAGGACAAATTCTTATCATCAGTTAAATTTATTTAACAATTTTTCAAAAGAATTTAACATATTTTGCAAAAATGTTGAATTCTATTGTTTAAGGTAAGAAAA
>JAULBM010042554.1:0-10755 GCA_032357055.1 Geukensia granosissima | reverse complement strand
TCATCAACTCCTCTGAAACTGCTAAGACAATTTTAACCAAACTTTAGTGGAATGTTCATTGAATGGTCCTCTTTTAAGTAATGTTCGGTTTTACCAGACGCCATCCAATTTGGCCGCCATGGCTCGACATAGTTTAACATTGGACCCTATAGGAATTTTACATTTTCGTCAACTCCTCTGAAACTGCTGAGCCAATTTTAACCAGACTTAAGTAGAATGTTTATTTTATGGTCCTCTTAAAAAGTTATGTTCGGTTTTGACGGGCGCCATCCATTTTGGCCGCCATGGCTCGACATAGTTTAACACTCGACCCTATGGGAATTTTACATTTTCGTCAACTCCTTTGAAAATGCTAAGCAAGTTTTAACCAAACTTTGGGGGAATAGACTTTGGATGGCCCTCTTTAAAATTTATGTTTGGTTTTGCTTGGCACTGTCCATTAGGGCTATCATGGCCAATGATAGTTTAATATTGGACCCTCTGGGAATTTGCTACCATGGCCAGACTTTGCCAAAACAACTTCGAGTCCGGTGAGCGATTACAGGCTCCTTGGAGCCTCTAGTTTATTGTATAGAATTGATACATACTCGTACATGTTTAGCAATGTAAGTCAATTTTGATTTCTAAAGAATATTAAACACATAATTATATAAGAAACTATTTACATCGTTCAAATTAGTAAATGAAACTGTCTGGCGGATTTCAAAATTTATTGGACTTTTTAGCATGCTTACAAATCCCAATTTTGTATGAAAAATTGCGTTTTTTGTTTTGTTTTCAAAATGGTATGGTTTGATGCATTTGGTCGACTCTGGATGGGATGGTAGGTCAGATATTTTTCATTTTGTTGTATATCGTCAGTTATATCACAGTTGTGGTGAAAAATCAGGAACTTACGTCTCTTGCAAGTCATGGCCCTGGATTTTCACCCCAACAATGAAATTACTGCCGATATACAACAAAACGATAAATATACTATGATTACCATTACCATAACCAACTCTTCCTGAACGGAGAATGCACTGCATGCATGGTCTGTATCTGTTTTGATAAATTCTTTACTGACACAAAGATAGTTGGTCACATATTGATGGCAAAACGTGATTGGTTTGTCGAAAATTAAGAACAATTGCTCAAACATTTCCTGCCTTTACTTTTAAAAAAATTCACGAAGTAGTCAACTGTAAACAAAGATATAGATTTTTAAAAACATAT
Source organism: Geukensia granosissima (assembly GCA_032357055.1). NCBI lineage: Eukaryota > Metazoa > Mollusca > Bivalvia > Mytilida > Mytilidae > Geukensia > Geukensia granosissima. The sequence continues at coordinate 9,540 of JAULBM010042554.1, read as the reverse complement.
TTGTAATTGATTTGGTTAGTTAAATTGTGTAATAAAATTATAGCTATGAAAAATACGGAATTTTCAAAACTAGTGAATATTCTTAAAGCGTATTATTAACCATTCTGTAAGAGGTAACCATAAGAAAGGTCTTTTTTAGTCTAAACAATTAACTGTTTCAAAAGTTTAAAATTCAATGCCTGTTAAAATACATATTTACCAATGTTATGTAAACACTGAGAATTTCTTTTTATGATACTTTGTTTAGAACTGTGTTATATGTATTAAGAAATCTGAATATGTTATATAGTATAACTAACCAAAATGGCATATTTAAATCTTTAAACAGAACAATTTAAGCAGCTTCACTTTACATTGAGAAATTTTAGGTCAGCACTTTTGTACATTGTTTCCTCTTGTTTAATGTATTCAGTATGAATGAATCAATATGTCAAACAAATATATGTATTTAGCTTTTATATATTTTTATCAAAGTTCCCAATCAAATTATCTTAATAACGATACTATTCCCACCAGGTAAAAGATGTCTTGTTAAAAGGGCAATATAAACAATATAAACATTAAAGTAGAAATGCTACAGGCACATCTTTTTCTATATTTGTACTATAGTCCTGTTTTCGTTAGAAAATTCAACTTTGTTCTGAAAGTTTTATATTTATCCTTTCTTGACTGGTTTGTAAACACTCATAGCTTAGCCATTGTTTGTAAAGAATCATCATTGTAAATATCCATAATTAAAAAGGTAAGTTAAAATCTTTGGGGCATAAGGTTAAAATTATCTTTCGCCTGATTGACTTCAAATCAATTGCGGAAGAAAATTTATTTGTACATCATAGGAAAATCTTAAACTGTAATATTAAATTCAACCCTGTCATTTTTACAAATTATCGCAGAAACAGTCTGGTTTCGTTCGGTACCTAATAAATTGTTGCAATGTAAAAAAAAAATCACCAGAAGCCAGTAGAGAGGAAATGACGTGTAAATCGGTGTAAAAACAAATTTTCACAAGTCAATGTTAAGTTGTTGATGAATGTCTTTTTTTTTCTTTTTTATGACCACATTAATAAATTATATACATTGTACAGAAAACTTCAAAATGATAATTTTACTCAAACCCTGATACTTTAAGGGAAAGGTCTAAATTCGGAATTTCAACCACCTAAGGTAACGCAAAACCAAATTAGGAAAATATTCTAAATCATTAAGAAACAACTTGCATTAAATGAAAAATGCGAAGTTAATCAGTACACACTTCAAAACTTTTGAAATGTTTAAATTCGTTCTTCTATGACCCATATTTGAATAAAAATTTGGGGTTTCGAATCAATGAGAGCTTTTTGTTCAATCGACAATAATGATCCGTCGATTAGATAATCAAATGTCTTATTAACCTACAGATTTTTTTTTAGAAGATACTTGATGATTTTGAAACTAGGAGACCGCCTTGATGGTGAAATGTGCTCCGCCCGATATCGGAAGTTCGTGGGTTCGATACCCGGTCGGGTAAAACAAGACTAGAAAATTGGTATTTGCTGCTTCTCCTTTAATAGGAGTGATAGCAAAGACTTGGTAAAGAGGCATGTTTTCCTGTAAACTGTAGCTTTCATGAGCTAGCAAGTTAAAAATCCTGCCCAGAATGTTGGTCTAGTACAAAGCAGGATTAACACATAATCAAATTATTAACATGCTCTCGTCCTGAATATACATGAAATATTTGTCACTGAAGGCTAAGCAATATTCAATCAATCAATCTGTTTCGACGAATCTCGTTTAGTCAACTTCAAGCATTAACAACTGTGGTGCAACCTTTTAACTTTCATTCCGTTTGAATTTTAATTACTGTTCAAGTTTTTCTGCCTATCAATTCCCATATACTGCTTGAATTTACCGTTTGCCACGAAAAAGATCTTGGTTGAATAACGCACAATGGGCAATAATTTAGTCATATTTTGGATAGCATTTTGCTACTGTTGGGCTAAGGACCAGAAATTTAGACTGAACAGGTGGCCATAAATGGCGTAAGGGACATGACTTCTTAAACGCGCTGAGAACGTTGTGTCTCTTCCAATACGTAGTTAATTGATGTCCCAACCCAATCAACGGACATTCCGCTTAAGACATCAAGCAACTTGTTTCTTTCTCTCGGCTAAACTAGCAGTATTGACATCTACACAAACTAACGAACCGCCTTCAGAATGGGTTTTACCTTATGGCAGATATCAACATGTATTTCTATTCTCAGGTCGAATAAGAAAAAGTGTTCGTCATTACATAGAATGCATTTTAAGCCGTTGCACGACGATTGAGCCTGCCGGATATCCGAGATACACTATATGCTGCTCTAAAGATTTAATTGGTCTAACATATTTTCGTAATATTTATAAACATTTAGGCACTATAGTACACCAAACGAAATTTGCCACAACAAAAGTGAACCGGTATCAAAAGTAGCTAAAAATTCATTTTAATATGAAATGAAAAATTTCCCCATAAGGTGTAATGCTAACTTTTTCGACTTTGTAAATTTGCTTCATTTTGATGGTGCAACTAACCAATAGTCGTGGGTAACAAGACATGATAAAATTATTATTTTTTGTGGTTTTATGACAGATAAAAGATGAAACTTTAAGAATAGATTAATTATATTTTGGTTATAACACGGAAGCGGAATTTTTCTCCATGAAAACATGCCATTTTGAGACAATTTTTTTCAATGTCAAAAATTTAACATAGAGGGGTAATGGGAATTTTTTTTGGTGTTGAGGAAAACTTAAATTCTTATTGCAAGATGAGTTGTGCCAAAAAATTATAATTCCAACAATATTTAACATGACATACTTTGAAGCTGAACTTTTGATATATTTTGACTTAAGTTGTGGCAAATTTCGCTTGATGTACTATAGTGGTCCTAATAATATTTTGGTATGCAGTTACATCTTAACGATCAGTAAAATCCAAATTCAATACATGGTATACAATTTTTTTTCTTATTATAGCCCAAACCCTACTTATTCAATTGCCCTGAACCTCTTAAGGTGCAGTAGCAGCAAAAACATTTATTGTGTACACATTTGTAAGTATGTTCCTGCTTTGTTGCAATTTTATACATGTATGTTAATTTTCCCACTGAGAAACATGTGTTCTGCATAGATGAATAGAGGACTGGGCTTACTATACTCTATGTCAGGCTTTTGTGGAGTGTGATTTTTTAGCTTGTGTGTTTCTGCCTTTGAATTTATTTTTAATCAAACAAAAAAATTATTCCACAGTTAAAGGTTTATATTTTATGCTATGAAATAATGTTTTACATACTAGTTTTTAAATTAATTACTTAATTATTACGCATCTTTGAAAATGTGTACTCCCGGTCTCGTGCTAGCATTTGCAAAGAGCCACTTCTGGCAAACAAATGGCTGAATTTATAATGTAAAACCCTGTAGAGAATTTAAAACTCGGCACAGCTTAAAATACGTCATGATTGCTAAAAAATATTATTGCAACCTACTTGCACATTTTTCAATCTACAAAATTAACACTATTTTAAAAGAATATGGTAAACAATTTTTCTTTTATAACGTTTTTACTCGTTTCAACAAACTCTGACATAGAGTACAGACGGATAGGTAGCTTATTTAAAATACATGTTTATGTTTTTTTGTTGTTTTGGCTTGTGTCATATTCAGTTTTGTTCTTTTGCTCAAGGATCCTGTTTCTATTGATTTGTCCCCTCTTGTCTGAGCCAAAGGTTTTCCCTGGTTTCCTCTCTATGACTCAGAACCAGTGCTTTTGACCATATTGCAGAAAGATAACAACACTTTCAGTTTGTATTTTTTGGCCAGATACATGCCTTGTTGCCCTTTTCCTTTCATTATAACTGTCAGTTTTGAAGTGAAGGCCAAGTTAGAAAGCACTGAACCTGGCATGTAACTGGAGACACAATGCTGGGTAGCTGCTTATGTCAGCTTTATTGATAATGAGATTTTGTGGTTTTAGTATAAATATTGAATGACCAGAATCTGGTGTCTCATTAGTATATGTTTCATGTATAATGTAATGAAGATCTAAGAACCATGTTAAATATATTTGCAAGAAATGCAAAACAAATCTCACATAAAAATATCTCAAATTTACACAAAACTTCACATTCTAAATGAAATATCAATAAAAAACATATGAAACTGTATCTTTCAAACTGAATTCCAGAACACGAACAAATAAGAGCATACAACTCAACAATAAAACAATTTCCACACAGAACAATATTACCTTTTGCACCTGGAACTTGAAGTTCAACTAAAATGTTGATCTAAAGCAACTTCTTAAAAATTATCTGATTAAGTCTAATAGAAAGAGAAGATAAGAAGTTAATGCCAGGTAACTGCACTACATTACTTTGAGAAAATTGATGTAATTAAAGGTCATTTAAAGTTTACAGGACATTCAAATCTGTAAACTTCAATAATTTAGAGGACTGGATGAGATTTTATTAAACTCTGACAATAAGTTTTTTAAATGCTGAATGCAATCTTTTGACAGGAAAAGTTTTAAGGTCACATTAGGAAGCATGTAGGTTGCCAATAACAACAAATCAAAAACCACCTTAGCTTAGGGTCTCCTTCCCCTCCACAAGAGAACCAGGAACTGCCCTAAATGTCTACTCAAATTTTTCTCCAAAATGGCTAATGTAGAAAATTAAATTTCCCTCAAAATGTCCACAAACAACTTTTTAGAATTAAATTATGATCTATTTGAAAATAAAAGATAACAATGTATGATTTATTCATTAGATATAAGTAATACTTTTTTGTTTTGATGTTTAAGAAATAAAATATTTATAAAAGTTGATTTACTTTAAATTAGTGAAAAATCACTTGAGTTTGAATATGTAACCCTGGCTAGTGAAGATGATCAATTACTGGACTTTGGTCTTACAATATCTTTGGACTGTCTGGTTCTGTAGATCTAGAGGGCAAAATTTTGAACTGTATATTTAAATGTATTTGCACCTCATTTTAATTGAGTGACAATTTTAAGATCTAGAACATAATTTATTCGTGTAGCAAAAATACAAATGTTTTCATACAGTTAATATTATAATCACAACCACAATGGCTGCTATGACAACCCCCACTATTACTCCACAAATTATTTTCTTTTTACGTGTTTTTGATTTGTAAACTTTTGCTTGACGTAACTTTTTCTTTGTTTCAGTCACATGATTGACAGCATCCTCGACATTCTTTTCGATATTATTCAATTTATCACCTTGTTCTGCCACTAAAACATTCATTTCTTTGAACAATTTATTTACTTCATGAATCTGATCTTCCAACTGGTGAAGTTCTTTCTCTCGTTCTTCAAGTTCTTGCAAATCTGATTTGGCCGTCTGCATTTGAATGATAATATCCCCAGTAAACAGCGCATGATTTTGATAGTCGACTTTATTCATATCAATATCGAGATCATCATCCTTTGAAACTATTTCAACTTTTCGTTTAAACCTAGACCTAGTTTTGTCAATGTAATCAGCTTGATTGGCTCGGAAAGTGTTCATTATCTCACGTAATTCATGCGACAATCTCTCGATTTGATTCACACATACTTTTTGATGTCCATCAGTTTCTATGATTCCATTATTATTTGGGGATAAAGATTCAATGTCTTTACGTATCTTCACAGATTTTGTTAAAATATTATCTGATAATTTTTCCATGTTTTTCAAATCAGTTTCTGTGACGAATGGAGAGCAATAGAGATTATTTTCCATCTTAGCAACCTGTGTCACATCATTCTGAATCTCCTGAAGGTCAAGTTCTATACTTTTAACTTTTTTCATCAAAATATCTAATGGAGTATTTTTCTTTTTGAAAGAAAACCGTTTGCTATTTCTCCCCATTTCTTCTCTCCTTTTCTGCATTTCAAGAGTTCTGTCTTTGACCACCATATTGTTATTGATCTCAGAATCTTCAGAATTCAGCTATATTTAGTCTTGTTTGGTAGACACAATACCTTATAGAGAGTACCAAAACACAAATTCCTTTGAAGTGGAAAAATCTCTCCTGGTATCATAAACTGATAATGTTCAGTAATATATTAGTAAAATTTCATACACACCTTGAGTTCCACCAATGTTTATCATCATTAATCGTCCATTATTTTACCTGATTTTTACCTGTATCGGCAAGTAACAAAATTTTCATACCTCCTCGCTAATGTACCATTATAGTTATTTTGTAGTTGTTCCTATCACCCCCAGGAGAATAAACAAGTCCAGTTATCTATCTAATTCAGAATACACATAAATTTATATACCATGTTTATATTTAAATAATGATTCACAATTCTTCCTTCTTTAGTTAGTCATAGTCTCTCCTTGTTTACAAATAATTGATTCATAGAGTAGTATTGATAATTAGTGAATAATTATTTTATGAAATGGAATTTGAACATTTGTTATGAATTTTATATGATTTTATAATATTTAGGGAAAACAAGAGGTGATCAATAAACATCGGCATTTGATATTTTATTTGAACTGTCTTTTGAACATGTTTACAAATTTTATGTACTGTCATATTGAACACATGTATTTTATTCAATTAAAAAAAAAAAAGAGACCATGGAAATTTTCTGTCTCATTTCAAATTTTGTAAATGTCTTAACAATTATTGAATAGTATTAAATTATAAGCAAAAATAGTGTTAGGTTTACTGTTCAGGTGAAATGTGTATTGATTGATTTTTGTTGTCATTTACCTGAGAGGCCACCATTCGGGGAAATTGGCATCAGTTAATAGTATTAATGGATATTTATTTATCAGTGGAGGTTGAACAATCCACTCCCCTAATCTTGCAAATTATGCCAAATCAAACTAGAAAATGGGGAGGTTGCCTGATTTATTGTCTTATTTATCTTTAAAAATTTAGGAAAAAAGCTCATGCCCTAACATGTGATAGCGTAAGGAAGTCTGCATAGGGTTTGGAAAACTAGAAAAAACTGACTGCTTTCCCCACAATTTTTAAAAGTTTCCTGGTGTCAAAATGTGGAAGTTGTCTTCATATATAAAAGAATTTACCAATTCACTTTAGGACATCATCGGTTTGGAAATCTAGAAAAAACAAGAGATTAGGTTCTGACTGCTTTCACCACAATCTTTAAAATTTTCCAGGTGTCAAAATGTGAAAGTTGTTTTACTACATAAGTATTTTACAAATTTATATTAAAACTTCATCAATTTTCATGCAAAGCAGTAATTTACTTTCAGTGAAAGGTAATATTTTGTGTCAAAATAGAAATAGATTTCCAGACAAGATAGTAGGTTCTATGTGAAGTACATAAGGGTGTGCTAATCGAGGTTTAATAATTGTACCCCAAATGAATTTTGCCACAACTAAACTAAAATATTTTGCAAGTTGACCAATGGTTGAAATTTTAATTTTTTTGTTTTACTGGATTTTAAAAAAAATATCCATACCCTTTCATGTTAAATTTAGGACAGTGAAAAAATTTTGATTGAAATAGCTTGAATAAATATTTCCTTGTTAAATATTTATTTTCAGTGCAATTTAATAACAATATTTAAGAAATAACTTTAAAGCCCATGTTCAAATGATTTACTGCAACTAGAAACAATTTTTTTTCCAGCTAGAGCCTTTTATGTCACAAAAATTCAGTTTTAAGCTTTTGGTTTAGTTCTACTTTTTCCTGGAAAGATTCATTTTGTGTAATTGGTTTGATTCTCATATTGATATTCAATGGACGGAGGGGGTTCATGGCGATGGCTTACGCTAACATTTCACATATATAAAACAAAAGAGTATATCATAACCCCTTAAAGAAAGTTTGTTTTTAGCTCACCTGACCCAAGAGACCAAGTCAGCTTTTGTCATCACTTTGTGGCTGTCATTGTCATGGTCATCAGCATCTGTGGTGGCATCTGTTAATCTTTTACATTTTGATCTTCTCTGAAAATACTAAACAGATTTGAAGCAAACTTGGCAGAAATGTTAGACAGATGGTCTTTTACTAGATATGTGAATTTAGTGCAGATTGGAAATTCAACCTGGCCACCAAGGCTTTTTATGTGTTTTGATTGGTCCAATTTTAAAAAATCTTGTTATCAGAGACTGCTATGCTGCTTGAACTGTGATTTGGCAGGAATTATAGTTTGGTGTTCCTGTATTAAACTAGTAAATTGTTTGGCAATAAGAAATTCAAGATGACCACCATGGCACAACCATATGGAAATTCTTGTTACACCTCCTGCAACCAATGTTTACAGGAATCATCCATCTGTCCGTTAAAATACCATGTACCTGCATCTCCTCTTAAACCATTCAAAGGATTTCAATGAAACTTTCATGAACCTTAGACCTAAGGTGTAGATTTAAATATATTGGAAGCAGGGGTGTTTTAGTGATCCCTGTTCAAATTGTGAATGCTTATTTTACACTAGGGGGATATGGATCTGTTCAGGCAGAACACCAGTTTTTCAATGTCATGATTGAATGAAACCAGTGAACATAACATAATGACCCTTGGCAGAAATGTTAGGCAGATGGACCTTATCAAAATCTAATGGCCATCACAAAAATACCATCATGGCCACCAGGGCAAATCATGAGGTCTGATTGGTCTAAATTTTGATAATTTTCATGTCAAAAAACACCAAATAGATCAAGTCTTTACTATGCGAGCATGATTGTAATGTATTCCAGTATTTAATATGTAAATTATTTGCAGATCAGAATTTTTAGATGGCTAGTTTGGTTCAACTTAGTTTTTTGTTTAACAATAATAGATGTCATGATCACACACAATTTAGCAAAGAATAGTTACTTTTTTTTGTGACCCCCTCATTTAAAGGATAATGCTTCAGATTTTATGTCATTCACTGAACAAGAGAGGGTTTTCTTTACACATTCACACTGAATTTTACTGGCTTCCTGTGACAAGCCCTCTAAAAAATGACAACCAAGCTTACCCTATAGTATAGAGACCCAACTTTTAGACATGTCGAAAAACTAGAAATGAAATGATTAACTTTCTAGATTGTAAAAAAAGTTTCCATTATCAATGTTTAACAATATAAGATTTTTATCCTCTAATTCTTCACTGGACTAATTTGGATATTTTTAGTCAATAAGGTGTTCAAAAACGCCATCAGAATAGTGACCAGTCAAATGGCCTGAAAAATGCATAAAAATTAGAGAAAACTTAAATAAGGATTTTAGAAAAAAAATTTAAAAGAAGCCATGTGAGCTTTTGTCATTACTTTGCGTCCATCGTCGTCAGCAGCAGCGGCGTCTGTTAACTTTTCACATTTTCATCTTCTTCTCTGAAACCAATATACAGATTTCATCCGAACTTGGTAGAAATGTTAGGCAGGTGGTCCTTTACCAGATTTTTGAAATTGGTGCCAATCCAAAATTCAACATGGCCGCCAGGGCCAATTATGTATCCGGATTGGTCCAGATTTCAAACATCTTCTTGTCAGAAACTACAAAGTGGATTGAATTGTTACTTTGCAGAAATGATTGT
>JAULBM010042543.1:0-10755 GCA_032357055.1 Geukensia granosissima | reverse complement strand
GGGCATGGTAATGACACTTTCAAACACCAAATTACAGATACAGCAAGGGCATGGTAAAGACACTTTTAAACACCAAACTACAGATACAGCAAGGGCATGGTAATAGCACTATCAAACACCAAATTACAAATACAGCAAGGGCATGGTAATGACACTTTAGAACACCAAATTACAGATACAGCAAGGGCATGGAAATAACACTATCAAGCCCCTAATTAGAGATATAGACAGGGCATGGTAATAACTCTATCAAACCCAAACTACAGATATAACTAGGACATGATAGAAACACTATCAAACACCAAATTACAGATACAGCAAGGGCATGGTAATGACACTTTTAAACACCAAACTACAGATACAAAAAGGGCATGGTAATAACACTATCAACACCAAATTACAGATAAAACAAGGGCATGGTATCAACACTAACAAACACCAAATTACACATACAGCAAGGGCATGGTAATAACACTATCAAACACCAAATTACAGATACAGCGAGGGCATGGTAATGACACTTTCAAACACCAAATTACAGATACAGCAAGGGCATGGTAAAGACACTTTTAAACACCAAATTACGGATACAGCGAGGACATGGTAATGACACTTTCAAACACCAAATTTTAGATACAGCAAGGGCATGGTAATGACACTTTCAAACACCAAATTACAGATACAGCAAGGGGATGGTTATAGCGCTATCAAACCCAAAATTACAGATACAGCAAAGGCATGGTAATGACATTATCAAACACCAAATTACAGATACAGCAAGGACATGGTAATGACATTATCAAACACCAAATTACAGATACAGCAAGGGCATGGTTATAGTATAGCGCTATCAAACCCAAAATTACAGATACAGCAAGGGCATGGTAATGACACTTTCAAACACCAAATTACAGATATAGCCAGGGCATGGTAATAACACTATTAAACCACAAATTAGAAACATAGCCAGGGCAAGGTAATAACAATATCAAAACCTAAATAAGAGATATAGCCACGGCATGGTTATAACATGAATGGCCAAACTCCAGACTACAATTATACGCAGGGCATGGTAATAACACTATCAAACCCCAAATTAGAGATAATCCCAGGGCATGGTAATAACACTATCAAGCCCCTAATTAGAGATATTAGAGATTAGCCATGGAACGGTAATATTACTATCAATCCTTAAAGTACAGATATAGCCAGGGCATGGTAATAACACTATCAAACCCCAAATTACAGATATATTCAGGGCATGGTAATAACACTAGCAAACCCCAAAGTACAGATATAGCCAGGGCATGATAATAGCACTATAAAACCCCAAGTTAAAGATACAGCAAGGGCATTGTAATATTACTTTAAAACAACAATTTACAGATATATCCAGGGCATGGTAATAACACTTTCAAACCCCAAATTAGAGATTCAGAAAGTTTATTGTAATAATACTATTGTCTAAGGTGAGCACATACCGATGAAGTGTGGACAAATTTATTTTCTGCAGTTGATAGCATCTGTACAAGCAGAGGTAAAAAAAATCAACTGGAAAAGGTTAATTTTAGAAAAATCCTAACACATCTCAACATCTAAGCCAAAACTAGACTTAAAGAGATACTTCATTCAAGCATTCCTGGCATTTGCACATATGTCTGTTCACAAAAATGGGGAAATGTTTATTACAGACATTTTGAATTGTTCTGATTTTGAAAATTAAAAACAAAATATTTTAGTAGGAAAGGAAATAAATATTCCAGCTTACCATTTTCACTAGACTTTCATATGAGATTAAAAAGATTGTTAGATGCATCATTTAAATTAAATACAGCTATGCATGAAATTTAATTTTGAATATTTTTTCCTTGTTAACATGTGAAAAGTTGGTTTTTCGTTAAGCTAGGGTTGCTAAGTGTAAAGTTAATGAATTATTAATGAAATATTAACAGTCTGGAAATTGCTATGCGCATACATGATCAAGCCGCGTAAAGATAATCAATATAAAAATTAATGTACTGGCTGCTCTTTTGTTTTATAACAAATCTAAACGTTAATGTCCTAATACTGTAGTTCTATTGGTTGTTGGTTGTTTATCTGTAACTGTTTATTATATTTATTCGTTGCGTGTTCTTAGACATCTTGCACTCTCATCTTATATTACAAGGTAAGTCTTACTAGAGAATTACCTGTAAAATAATAACTACATAGCTGTGAGTTTTCATCTTAAAGCAGTATATTACAGCGATTCGAACATTACTGAGACATTTTTTGACTACATTTTTGATTACATTCACTTTATTCCAATAGGTAAGACCCCAAAATGGAACATTACAGTGACGACATATGAACAATTATAAAACAGTATTAGAAAATGTATGGCAATTGAACATCAAGATTATTTTCGACTTTTTTTATTTGGATTTAGAAACAGATGGGGCAAGTAAATGAGTACTACGAAGGTGCGACGAGAAAAGCTTCAAATCAAGATGCAAGCCTGATATGGACATTCAGATATTTCACAAATAACAAAAGAACGTTTGCTTTTAAAATTCTTCACCTTAACATCCGAAAAATTTCAGTCAGTTTTTTACATATAAAATGAAAAATTACATAAAATGGATGTCAAAATCTCCCACAAACTTAACGAAAAAGCTTATATGCATATAAAAAGTTAAAGTTTCTTTAAAAGCTTCAAAATCTATGATATTTAATATGTGAACGGAGGAAAGGGCGAATATGGGTCGAGATTATGATCGATTTTTATAGTCATAGAAATAGTTGATTTAATGCACGGTAGTGTCATTTTGAGAAATTTGCTGTAATTTATTGCTTCCCTTTCACAAAATGAAATTCATTTTTGTCGCAAAGACATTTGTTTCTACTCTTTGAAATCCTGTATAGATATTAAATGGTGTAGTTCGAAATACTTTTATTTATTTAAGTTCTTAATATATACAGAAAACATTTCAGGTTTTCTGTATTTAAAATTCATTTTCATGCTACTTAACTTTAATTCTTCAATATTTTATAATCAAAATGAATAAATTTCACAACATTGATCTGAGATGTTATTTAAGGGTTTAATTTATACAATATTGTTTTTTTTCTTTCCAACAATTGTTAAAAACTGCATTTACCATTGATGTGAAAATTATATAGCCAAAGGATTAGTGGAAGCGAAAGAAATCCGAAGGGCAAGACAAACAGGAGACAAGTTTACAGATATAAACACGACGGAACATGAGACAACCAACATACAATTATGAACAATAACCCACCGTGGAATCTGAGGTGAAATCAGGTGATACGGAAGGGTAAGCAATTCCTGCATCTTTAAATCTAAATTTCAAATCCGGTGTTACCCGTATAATAAAAAGTGAAAGATTTCTTCAATATCTACAAAAAGTGAACAGCCTTATTTGGTTTACTCGGCAGCACAAAGGATAAGATCCGTCTTTAACGGATATTTCATATCGATTGAGAATTTCGTGCTGTCGACCGTAACATTTCTGAAGTGATGACTTCAACCCAGTAGTAATATATCCCTGTCTGACCATTTTCTCTGTCAGCGACTCCGCTGTATGTTACACATGCTTTTGAAAAAGCTATGAGATGGGAGATGTATACCCCATACGCCGGCCCAGCTGAAATGTTACTGTCAATGTTTACTGCAATGTATTACATATATCTTATCTTAATTTATTTCCTTGAAATCTGAATCGTACTTTACTAAATGCAATATTATTCCTTTTTAGACCAAGATGGAAAAAGTAACGAATTATGTAGTTTTTATTGGATTTCTATCTTTAGGTAAGTTCTTTTTTAAAGTATAAAATGGTTATACTACTACGTTTGTACACATGTTCCTGCAATTTTACAAATCAGAATATATGAACTAGATAATAATAATACTCTTGAACTCAGTTTTTTTTAGAGAAAATCCAAATTTTGTTTGTGCTTTTTGTCTACTAGAAACGACCTTTTACACTTTCTAAATTCGGTAATTGTTACAATATAAGAAAATATCATGCGTTCATAAGGTTTTTCCACAAATATCTGCATACTCAAAATACCACTGCAGTCTTTTTTATGCACACTTAACGAAAAAACATGTATATTAAAACCCTATTATGGTGGTACATTATTTTAAATAGTGTTGTAATCCTTTAATTTTGATAATTGACATTCAAAATTGCATAATATTAGAATATCTTGAACAATTCTGATAGTTATATTTTGTTTATTATAAATTGTCTCTTGAATGAGCATATATTTCACAGAGTGAGTGTTTGCTTAAAAGTATTATATAATAGATTATTTATACGGTTTTGCATTTATCGTTAACTTATTAAATGTGAAATGAAATTTAACTTCAACTTGTACTACTTTGTAAGTATAAAAATAGAAACAGAAGATATGAGTATGATATGGTTATCCATAAGACAGCCATCCCAATACGTGACGTAAAAATTACAATCATCAACGGGTTGACTTAGGCTTTCAATAATTTACACATATCCGAACTCTACAACAAACTGTAAATCCCCCCTGCCAAATAAATATAATTTAAAAGTATCAACTACCAGTCAAATAAGTGTACGATGTATAACAAATAACATTTAACCATCAAAACAACGTCATTCACTGTATTACAGGTTCCTGGCTTTGGGCATGTGGTGCGGTTAACCATGTTTGTAAATGCCTCCTCTAATCTGGGACAGTAGTGTGACAAATCAACATAAAAACATACTTTAAAAAACGAACTACATTAGATCATAACATTTTAATTTTGAAGTCGACACAAAGTAATCAAACAATAACAAATAAAACAACAGAGAAGAAAGTATAACGACATCGAAAAAGTTCGTTTCCGACATCAAGTTCAAAATCTAAACATGGTTAATAACATAGCTGGTTCCCTTGACACATCAATAAAACACATCCGGTTTGATTACATGTAAAATATTATGTAAAAATGTCATTAATAGCCAAAAATAAACACGTTTTGTGCAAGTGCCATAATGAAAATAGTATTGACAGCATGTTAGACAAAAATTTAACGAAAAAATGAGTTGGGTTGGTTTTGTTGTTAATTATTGAGAAGAAAGTCAATGTTGACACAAAACTGACAGATAACCTTTATGTATAAATTAATTCAAGTAACTGATAAGTCCCAATGATTTGCGTTTAAATTTTCGAGCTTCCATAAAAGTTTTGGGTGTGATATTCCGTTTTTTTTATTTATTTTTTTTTTTTTGGTCTACTGAAACTTAAAAATTATATCTTTATATTTATGATATGATTTTGTGAAAGTTATTGCTACCTTATGGTAAGGAAATCATTAACTTAATATTTCGCTGGTAATACAAAGGTTACTTTTATTAAACTCTAGAAAAAGCTTACAATGTTTAATTTTTCCAACACAAAAACATGATTAAAATCTGACCACTTTATGATTTCAAATACACCATATATATGACATATCTGAGGTGAAACTTAGTTTGCAAAAATATAACAACACTCAAAATCATTATGACTGAGTTCAAGCTGATGGAAAAGAAGAGCCATACACGACATATACCATGATTTTCTTTTTTAATGTTCTTTAAATACATAAATTATTTTAATGTATTAAATAACTTTCAAAGAACACGAATATGCTTCCGAATCTTATACAAAAATTTAAAGGTGTGCACAAAGTTCAGCAAACAAAATATTTGATAACTTGGCGCAAACAATTTTACTTTGCAACATCACATACTCCAACTGAAATCATTTAAATTACGTCCCAATTATTTTTTTCTTTTTTTGGTAAAGATCCCTACTAACCAACAATCGGGAACTATCCCTT
Source organism: Geukensia granosissima (assembly GCA_032357055.1). Lineage (NCBI taxonomy): Eukaryota > Metazoa > Mollusca > Bivalvia > Mytilida > Mytilidae > Geukensia > Geukensia granosissima. The sequence goes on along the minus strand of JAULBM010042543.1, from coordinate 4,901 downwards.
GGATATCGTTAGGTATCACTAAAGCTTGGCAGTTTGTTCCGCGTGCTCTACTAATGGCACAAACCTTGAGTTTCTAATAGGAATTTACAACTTTAAATACAATTAACAACTCTTCCATATAAATATTTTACAGCTTTATTTGATTTGAAGACTTTAGCGATTCCACCTAACCCACCAAAAGTCCCTGTGGAGAAATTCTGTCCATCTGAGGAAGACTGTAATGCTCTGTTGCAAATAAGAAATCAACAGTGGTTAGACTGCGCACAGATATTGGACCAAGCTAACTGTGAAAGTAACGTTGATCCAATTTGTCGGTTTGAAGCAAATTCTGGTGCATGCTTCTTGGACCAACCTTTTTCAGCCTGACTTCGGAAATAAAAATAAATAATCATTAAATATTCTTTGTATATGTATCCATAAACATTGGTGCTAATTACCAGTGGAACACAACATACATGTCTTAATACAGTGTACCCTCGTTTTGTCGTCCACCTTTAATGGCGATCCTTCTATTATCGCCATACTTTAAAAAGGTCCCTTATTTCAAAACTATTTTGTATTGTGTGAATTCATTACTCTATCGATTTATTGCCACCCTATATTTTTGGAGGGGTATATCTTTCTTTTGTAACAATGAGAAATACTATAAGCAAGTTAAACCATAATGTTAAATTATTTCCAGCTGGAATTATCTGACAGCAATTGTCTATCTTTATGCACATCTACATATGATGTCACAACTTACTATAAAGTAACTCCGCGTTATGCACAGCGCCTAGCATGAAATATAGCGGTAGCTAGATCCCGTCCTCAAAGGAAGAATTTTCGCTATCTAGGTATTGTTTGTACAGTTATCTCATACACAGAGTTTGTTCGATGGGGGTTCAATTTACTTATACTGGACATCCAGTCAATCAAACAATCAGTCCATGTGGATATTAGCGTTGAAAGCTAACACTGATGTCAAATTTCAAATTGAACGACAAGAGACTAAAAGCTTGATATGTTAAATGCGAATCGTAAAAACGGTTGATTTTTGTAACCCGCGAATGTGATTTCTGTGGTTAGAAGTATTATAGGAATAAACAGACGAAAAAACACCCGTAACAACGACCAATTCGCACAACAAGAAAGAAAAGTCATTTCCAAAAAGAACGTCTTACAAAAAATATAACCAAGCAAACCCATAAACAAATATTATGTGTTTTCTCAACGTCTACATTATTATGAATATTTGAAATTGTAGATAAGATATTTGAGTTAATAACTTATTAAGAAAATCGCAATTTTTTCGCGTATAATGGATGGAAAAGTGTTGTTTTCAATAAAAAGCCATTGCAATGCGATATGTAATTGTTGTTCACGTCTTACGTCATTGTAATTGTTGTTCACGTCTTTCGTTATTGTGGACACTGACCTACCTCATTTTGTGACTTTTCTACAAAAGCGACGAACTATTTCTGTGGACTATGGTAGTATTACGATAACCACGTAGCCAATTTACCAATGACTTTCATTTAAATACATTAAATTGGATCAGCAACAACCAAATGTATGTATGTTTTATGACATTTCGTTGTTTTATTCTGAAATTGTGAAAGAATATTTTACATTTTTTCTCTTCGTGTAAGTTAAATGTGGAAATCTAAGTAAAATATGCACAGTTAATGCCGGCGTTACATACTGATATTGAACCGAAATTATACCTATAAAAGAGCAACCATTATATTTTATTTGGGGTAGACATAGAAGAAGCTTTGGGTCCTGTCTTTTTCAAAGCATTTTTATCCAGTCCTTTCGCTTCGATTGTTTGCCTGGATTTTTGTTAAAATGCATCACTATTCAAATCTTAGGAAATTAGCGTCCTGCATTTTTTCTTCTAAAATTGAGTGTGCCCTTTAGCCTATTTACACCCTACCTTTTATTTTAAATTCCTCCTATCTCTCTCCGTTAATATCAAATGGTTGCTCTTTAAGTGGATTGTGTATATACTAAGATTTTCTATTGTGAAAATTGATATATATTGCCTTACTTTTCCAAAATAATGACTGGTAGGTACTAGCAAAAATCAAGTCAGTTTTCACAAAGAAAATCTGAGTACATGAACAAACCACTTAAAAAGCAACCAATTGATATTTACGAAGAGGGATGAAGGGAATTTAAAATAAAAAGGTATGATACAAATAGGCGAAAAGGCAGACCCAAATTTGAGAAGAAGAATGCAGTAAGCTAATTTACTAAGATTTGAATAGTGTTGCATATTGAAAAAATCTAGGCGCACAGGTGCATCGAAAAAGTCAGGGTAAAATTGTTTTGAAAAAGATATATCTTTATCCTAAAACATACATATATTCGATTGTTGCTGTTCCAAGTTAATGTATCTAGATGAAGTTCACAGGCAAATTTTGCTACGTGATTATCGTATGCTACCAAGGGTCACAGAAATGATTCGTTGCATTTGTAGAAAAGTAACAAAAAACTGGTAGCGCAGTGTTCACGATGACATATTGATTGAACAACAATCACATGTCGCATTGTAATGACTTATTATGAATAAAAAACACTTTTTCATCCATTTTACACGAATTAATTGCGATCGTCTTAATAAGGTATTAACTCAAATGTTTTTCCTACAATTTAAAATATTTATGATAATGTACACGTTAAGAAAACACATAGTTTTTGTTTCTGGGTATATTTGCTTAAAAATGAATTCCTTCGACTGATACAGTCAAGTGTTATCTAGTTTTTATATTTTTTATTTGCTTGGTTATAATTTTGTAAGACGTTCTTATTGGAAATGAATTGTCTTTCTTGTAGTACAAATTGGTCGTCGTACCGGATGTTTTTCTCGTCTATGTTGGGAACAGTAATCACTTTCGCGGGTTACAAAAATCGACCGTTTTTACGATTCGCACTTTGGATATAGTGGAATATGATAATCGTTTTTAGTCTGTTTATCTCCTTTCTATCACGCAGCGAAAACTGTGTCTATAAACATGAGAATTTGTAGTCTAGACAATAAAAAAAGACGCATTTAGGCTATCCGTCAACGTACATGACTTACTGGAGTAAAACGAATATACACATTCGCGGGTTACAAAAATCAACTGTTTTTGCGATTCGCTCTTTGTATATAGTGAATACTGCAACTTTTATATCAGAAAACGAATTAACATTGATTGAATAATGGTATTGACAAACTGTGGGTGCATAATTGAAAGCTATTGCGACACGTGAGTGTCGTTAAGGCACATTATTGTACCAAGAATTAACCAAAATTGAAAGGGGCTAATATCTATCATATTTTTGAATTGAATTATGTTTATAAAAGAAAAATCTTCAACTGTCACATGGCACCTCGGAATTGCTTTTAATATAACAATATTTAGAAATTTCATAATTTTGTACAACATTTGTCCATTAACAGATCGCACATTACTTCACAACCACATGAACCATACAGATCTGCCAAGTTCAAATGTTTGGTGAAAATATCTTCGTGATTTTTCGGTGTGATCATATCTATTTGGAACAAAACACCTCCACAAATTTAGTATTTATACAGAAATTGATACATTCGTGTTGAAATAATCAAATATGCCCGTCGTTTTTTTCGAAATGACCTAAGGTATATAAGTAAGGAATGAGTTATTAAAAGACGGTTATTAAACAGCATTTTAACAACAATTTATTATTGTGACACAAAATCTGAAATTTGAACCAAATATGGGGCTTAAAGTATATACCGACTTCCTTTCGATATTGCAAATTACGATCATATAATTCAGGTAATAAGTCAATATCCTCCGAAAAATAAAGAAAGTAAAGAAAATATTGAAAATTTATTCTTAATCGCAAAAAAGTTATAATACATGATATCTTTTAATTTACATTTGAAATTTAAAACTTATTAAATTTCTTAATTTTTTACCTTAATCTTAGCGATTGTGCGCTACTGAAAATTTTTAAGACATATGATGTTCCAGGAAGAAAACGGAGAAACGACAATATTTACTCAGACGATGAATTTTGAGATACACAAGCAACATTACTAAAATTAAGCGCAGAATACAATAGTTCCTTTACCAACCTTTGAAAAGAGGTTTCAACAAGTGGCATGTGTGGTAAATACATACCATAAGACACAAAGAAAACATGCGTCATAACAAGAAAAAGCTAAAAATATGACAACATTGAAATATGTTTGTAAAACGTTCTAATGCGGAGATACAATTTTCCTACCCACCTGTCGTAAAGGTGTTTTAGGCCGACAAAATATTGTCCCCTAAAGTTGCAAAGTGGGTAAATACCAATTTCCCTATCGAATTTTGACCGAAAACATTTTCTGTCCCGTCTTTCAAAACGATGTTTATGCCAAAAAATAAATGATAATTTTACCCAAAAGTGGAAAAGTGCTAGGGTCGACAAATTTTTCTTCCCCAACTATCAATAGGACGTTTAAGACCGAAAAAAATAACGCTAATAAGCGTCGGTTGGGAAATAATCATACCCTTGCAACCATCCCCTGTCTCCAACTTTTTAAAACTTACATTATTATTTCTTATTGTGAATGTCCGAATGAAGAGTAAAAACCAACTTCACGCTGTTTTTTCTAAAATTTTGCAATCCCATACTGAAATCACATACATTGTTTATGTAAAGTCTTGAAAGATGTCTAATTGCAGGTAAATAGTATTCACAAAAAAACCAGATGGAAGCCTTCGTGCCTGAGAGATTATTCTTTAACAGTAATACATGTGTATCTTATACTCAACTTTAATATAGGATTTAAAAAGGATCAGATTATACAGCTCATTCATTTTCTTGATTTTCTGATTTTATACATCTTTTCGCTATCGTAGCATCTCGTTCTGGTGACTAACTAAGATAAATTAAGC
>JAULBM010042532.1:0-10755 GCA_032357055.1 Geukensia granosissima | reverse complement strand
TGAATATTTGTCTTCGCTTCGGGCATTGTCTTTCGGGAACTACAATATATCTTGACGAATCACATGATATATTAATGCTCCATGAAACCAACATTAAAGTAAAATAGATATGAGGCATTGTCGATCTATGAAAACAGCTTGTACAACTGTAATACGGCGGATATTTTCAAGAGTACACAATATATTAATAATTATGGCTTTCACTTGGTTGTCGCTGCCGTCAGATTTCTCTTCCCATTTCGATTTGTTTGGATTTGAGTGCTTCTTTTACTATGTTTTGGTCTTCCTATGTTTCGGTTTTAATGATACTGATAGGTTACTCATTGAAATATACATACAGTATACCAAAATTTTCCATGTTATGATTGGGAAATGAACCATTGCTTATATATTCGTCTCTTCCTTCTGAATTTTGTCGCTCTTATCTGTGTTCTCAATGGATGGATTTATTGAAATTTAATTTTCAGCTTTTTATTAATTTGGCATACTTGGTAAGATATGCGATATTTTTGTCTGAGTGGGATCTTAATATTTTGTCGTCATTTTCTCGGTATCAAAAAAATGATTTAATTTATAAAAGTAGGACTTAAACTTTATTCGGCTTACTTTGTAAGGGATTTTGATTCCGGGTTTTGATTGGTGTCACTTAGCTGTCACGATAATGTAAGCCCTCTGAGTGTAAGCCCAAAAAGGGCCCTGTGTAATACTGCACTGCCTGTTATAAATTCCTTCCTTAGGGCAATCCCAGGGGACAAAATTTCCCGGTCACCAAAATGTCTTATTCCGTCCACGGACTTTATATTAGACAACAAAAGTGGACAATATTTCATGAGGAACACAATTTTATCTTACATTCTTGAGTGTTTCCTGATATCAAATTCCCGTTTCATGGAACTAAGCTGCTTTTCTGAGCCACGACCTCGCGTGCACCCCGATGTTTTTATATGATTTTAAAAATGCTTTCAATAGTGCACCATCTAGTTTTCTCCATCTTTTACCGTTTTCGAGATAAAAAATAGTTCAAGGTTCGTAAGTTTGGTTTCGCTATTAATGGGGTTTCTTTCATTGGATTCAGAGATTTAAGAGATGTGATGAAAGTTTTTTTTAAAGATAATTACACTTCTTTAGGACCAAATTAATCAACTTTGCAGCTGTGTTCAATAGATTCTTTCCAGTACATTGTTCACTTTTTAGAGTGTTTCTACGTGTCCATCTACCGCAGACTCAGGACCGTAACTAGGGTCCTATCTCAGACTAGGCAGGGATTTGGGGCCGTCAATCCAGACAACCATATCTTTTAAGGGACGATGATTCTCCGATTGAAAAAAAATGTATGACCTGGTTTTATCGATCGGTGTAACCTGCCCTTTGATGTTTATATCTTTAGAAAGATAAATTGAACTTAAAGTCTCCATACTTGTTTCTCGTACATCTTCCACCAGTATGAATTGTTTTAACTGATACAACAATGAAACCTTGTTTTTCTAAGATGGAAAAAGTTATGCCTGCAATTATTCAAGAGGTTCTCTGATAGGACAGGGATTTATGATTTATTTTATGATTGCCACCATATAGATAAATAAGACCTTGAGTGGCGGCAATTCACATATCAGTTGTCTATGTTATGAAAGTCTGTTACTCAGAACAGACAGAAGAGTTCCAGATAAATAGCATACTTACTGGAACCAGATATAATGACACATTACAAAAAAAGGTGAAATTATCCTGTTCGTCGTTTATCTTCAAAACGACTCCGGCTAAACCGTAGTATTGATATTATTATCGGTATAGAATAACTTTATTGGTATCTGTAATTTTCTCAACATTTTACTTGTTTGCGAATATCTTTTAAGGATAGTTAATAAATAAATTATCAGACTTGTTTGACATGAAATTTATCAAGTGTTTTAGAGAATGCTGCATTTGTTAAAACTCTAAAGCACTGAAAATACGGAAAGGCCTCGACAAGTATTGCAGTTAACAGTTGACACTGCCTTCGCATTTGGCTTCCCATTTCGATTTGTTTGGATTTAAGTGCTTCTTTTCCTTTGTTTGGATCTTTGATTTTTGTATGTTTCGTTTCTGATTCTACTGATGAGAGGTTACTCCTTGAAATGTACATATGACATACATAAATTTTCCATATTTTTTCGGCATTGGTAATGTGTACTCTAGCTACAGATATTATTTATGATACAGTCGCCAGATTAAGGCAATGTTAACTGCAGTGAACAATTAAGCTATTTTGTTACCCCCTCTCTTCTCTTCGTCTTTCATTCTTATTTTTATGCCAAACTAAGTAACCGACTCGTCTGCCTCAACGCAAAGTAAAAACCAGAAATATGGAAGACCTGAACACAGATATTTAGTCACTTTTACTAAATACTGATAATTGTGGATATTATTATAAACATTTTAGGTTGTTTCACAATGTTTTGCTATCCATGTGCTGTTTGTAACTTGGCATCAAGAACAGGCGAATGTTTCTGTGCTCCTGCATGCGTCCCAGGTGGAGAAATCGTTTTGAGGAATAGAATAAGATCTGTTGGTGGCATTCGGGTAAGTGCTGTTCCTGTAAAAATACTGCCTTAAACTGTCTGTTGCTGTGGTGATCTATCTTAAACGTAATATTTTTATAGATCTGGTGAGTTATTTTGACTGGTTATTTTGAAAAAATATTAAGCCAGGATGTTAGCTGCCGTGGGAATGTTACTGAAAATGGTTGTGTATAGATAATAACAAATATCGGAGGATCGAGTGAATTCAAGCAGAAGGTATACCGAGGTCGCACCTTCAAATGTTGAACATAGTTTTTTTTACGACGGTAAACAATTACGGTCATATTGTGTAATTGTGAATGTTTGTGGATACGAAGGTGTTTATCTTTTGTTATGGTGTACAGATTCCAATGATATTTTGACAATATGAGGAACTCCATTATCGAGCTATAGGGTTGGATTAGTTAGAACAATACAAAATTAAAATTCCCTTTTCCTCTTAAAACCAAAACACACATACAGGAACAGAGATTTCAAATAAACACCTCCCGCCATGGTCCACCACTTACCGTAACAAAGTGGTGAAAAACTGCCACGCCTGAATTTTCGATTTTTTAATTATACGATTTCGAGAAGGGGTTCCATTTGTTTCCTTCTGAAAAAAAAAAATGAAGGAGAAAAATTCCAATCTTGCAATGATTTTTTAGATAAGAGAGATTGAAGGGGCTTAAAATTCAACTTTGTGGTATAAGGAAAAATTCTAATTCGCGTAGATTGTTACGGGATTTGTAGCTCAACTGGCCAAAGGTCATGTCAGCCATTGTCATCACTTGGCGTCAGTCGTACATCAACTGTTACATCTTTCATTTTCTCTCCTTTAAAACTGCTTTTCTCTTCTTATTATTTATAATAACATGAGCAGTTTATCTTAAATGCTGCACACACTAAACTGGCCACAGCTATTAGTACGCAGATTACGAAAACGTCTAGATCACACATCAAATTGTATCATAACATAAAGCACAATTATTATTCCAAAAGACACAAGAACTAGAAAACATCGCCATCTCACCTACCGGAATATATTCACATCTAATAACTAATACAGATTTAGAATTTCATTTTTCCGTTTACAAGTACTCAATTAAATATACTACCAAACACACCACTACTGACTACATCTGTTCATTGCACTTTTATTATGTATATACAAAAATAAACTTTTCTTTGGCCACGCATCCACCAGTAACTAGTTAACTATACGCATCAGACGGCTTACTGGAAAACTTGAAAAAGTAGAAAACCGCTAGGTCATATAGAATCAAATCTTACAGGAAGCATTTATGGAAGGTCCTTTACAAAATTTCACCGTTTCATTCCGATGGCTGCCAGGGGCAATTCTCGTTTCTGACTGGATTATTTTAAAATATTCTTTTCTGAAACTACCAGACCAAATGAAAACAAACTTGACCAGAAAAAACAATGGATTGTCTTTTACAAAGTTTCCTCGTTTGGTCCCGATCGGACTACAACCAAGGCTGCTACAGACAATTTGTTTTTGTTTCTGAATGGCTGATTTTGAAAATTTTCTCCTTTGAAACCACTATGCTTTATGGAAACAAACTTGAAGCATCTACGGAAAGTCCTCTGCAAAGTTTCTTTGTTTTCGCCCGGATCGGACTACCAAAGCAGTTCTTGTTTCTGATTGGCTCATTAAAAAAACTTCTCCTCTGAGGCCAAATGGAAAAAAAACTTTACAGGAAGAATCTATGGGAGGTACTTTACAGCGACTTCTTGTTTCATTTAATTCGGAGTACAAACATGGCTGCCATAGGCAATACTGGTCTCTGATTGGCTGATTAAAAAAGTCATCCCCTCTGAAACCGCTTGGCCAACAAAACAATATTTGGCTGATTAAAAATTAAAAAAAAATCATCATCCTCTAAAACCGCTTGGTCAATGGAAAGTACAATAATAGGCTAATACATAAATATATCTTCTCCTACGAAATTCTGCGCCAACTGGAGCAATATTAGAAATGTAGGTTCTGTGCAAGGTCCTTTATTAAGTTTCCTTATTTCATCTCAATCAGACAAACACTGATGATTCCGGTGTCTGTTTGGTTATATAGCTGATATATTAAAACTTTTCATAAAACCTATTGACCAAATTAAATAAAATTTGACCGGAAACATCTTTGGGAGATTCTTTATAAAGTTAACAATAAGAAGCTAAGGCCACTATTGGCCATTTAATGTTTGTTTCCGCTTGCCCCAATGTCAGGTGAGCGAAACAGACTCGGCATTCTCAGCCTCCAGTTTAATTAGCTGTCACGGAGAGCTGTTAGTAGTAAAAGTTTAAGAATTGGAGCAACAATAATTTGAAGAATTTTTCTCAATTCGAACCTGTCAATGTTTATATATGGCAATTGAAGTACCCCAATTTTAGCAAAATCAAAGTTCGTTAAAATTCACGATTTGAAGACAGGTTTGTGGTCTGAGAACAATGAGTACAAATGGCTACACTTATTTAAAGTTCATTTGTCTTGTTAAGATTTATTCAGGTTGGAAGAGGCTTGTGCTCTTTAATGTAACATTTTGACAATATTTTACTCATAAGCAAGTGCTTACCAATTTGAGTACCATGTTTTCCATTATCTTGCAAAACGTATAAAAATATTATTAATTTCATAACGATTTTCACGTTATTTCAATTAAATCGTAAAGGCCAAATATGGCTCTTACCGAATTGTAGTTAATAAAAAAAAATTGAAGACAAAGGGTCGCATTTGTAAGATAGAATATTTTTAAGTTAAAGAAGGGAGTTTTTGGCATAAAAAATAACAAAAAGCACTAATAAATCGGTAATAATGGATGTTAAACGATTCCTTATTTAAACGTAGACTGCATAGTAATTTAGATTTTGATTTTTGTCGTAATACAGTATTGAAAAGTATTGATTTTTTTACTGATATTAGATCATATTAGGAGGCAATTTTTTGTTTAATTACTTTTTGATATTTTTGTGTTGTTAAAATTATGAATAGTCTGAAAATTTAAGTCCAAATGTATTTAAAAATCGTGTAAATAATAAGTTAGCCCTGAAATATAAAGTTTTAGATCCTAAAAAGTAGAAAACATGATTTAAAACCAGCTCATCAGAATCTTGTGAAATAACAGACTTCTTACGAAAAGCAGAGTATGATTTAAAAGACATGCTTTTGAATGAAACATACAATCTATTTGGCCAGGGCAACACAAAGTACCTATTATAATAAAAAAAAACATAACGAAACCTTACGTCAAGAGGAGGAATTTGATTTTTTCATTGTAAACTTTCCGTTTTTGTCTAGCAACATTTCAGCCGCGGTTGCATACGCAGTGTATATTTCTCAGTTAATGCGCTACTCCAGGGCGTGTTATTCCTTTCAAGATTTTATTGATAAAGGGTTGCTGCTGACAAGAAAGCTACTGAACCAAGTGTTTCTCAAGGAAAGATTTAAGTCACCACTCCGAAAAATTTTCGGTTGCCATCACGATTTGGTTGACCGTTACAAAATATACACTTCACAAATGACAATGGATATCTTCCCTCTGTCGTGACAACATATCTGTCTGACTAACATCGATTGCGACTATACATCGGCTTTGTCTTCTGAGTAACACGACGGGTGCCAATGGTGGAGCAGGAGTTGCTTACCTTTCCGGAGCACATGAACTCACCTAGTGTTTGTAGTATTCGTGTTACTCTAGCTTAAGATTTCAGTGTAGTGTTGTGTGTACAATATTTGTCTTTCGTTTTTTTGTTGGCCACTGTCTTTTCTGCCTTCTGATTTAATCATTTCTGTCTGCCCCTTTTGTATCTTCGAATTCGGTTTTAAACTACTGTTCTACTGTTAGCAATCACTAAACAGATAATATAAAATAAACAAATCACAGCTTCCGAAAATATAAAATTTTATTAGTATGAAGTCTGAATAATCGAAATACGAATTAAGCAGAGTCGTATCATATAACTGAATTTCTATTAAATTGAATAATGTCGTATAGATTTGTGTTTCGGTTCATATAACCTCACAATTATACAGATCTATTAAATTACACTGATTGCAAGACCAATTTAACCTCCAATCCCTACTCAATACATGTTTATGATTTTTGTATTTTAGGGATCAATGTGTGATGATTGCCTCGTTGTTTCCTGTTGTGGACCATGTGCCGCTTGTCAAGAGGGCAGAGAACTGACCAACATGGGTATCCCTTAAACTCATGAACATTTTGAAGATGAGACTTGAATATAGATGGAATCTCATTACTATGTATTTGTGATGTGACACAAAATCCATTAAGTCCTGTCACGCCATACCAATCAAAGATCATACAAACTTTATCATTCTTTTCTTAGTCACAATTTAAACGAAAACGTAAAAAAGAACATATTTTCTTGTAAATAACTTTAATTGTGAAACATGTATTTAATCGTATGGTCAAGATAAAATATAAGTTTACCCAATGAATGATTTCATTTATAGGTATGTTTTATGAAGGTATGCAGGCTAATATCTTTTATTCTATATCGTTTATATTGAACAATCTCTATAAAAAAGAAAACAAATAGTTTTTAAGTTTAGTTTGTTCAACAACTGTCATATGGCAAATAGAAATTGCTTTATATGTGAAAATACTAGAACATTACTTAATTTGATAAGCATTTGATACAATTTTGTCAATTTTAATAAAGATCCGACAAAAACATCAAAAGGAAACTTTGCAAAATTAAGATCCATCAAGTACAATTATTTAGTTAAAATTACTTCGTGATGTTTTGTACGATTTCAACTTTATTGAACAAAACACATCAAAAACTTAAGTATTTCTTAGAGAAAACGTTACATTCTTGTTGAAATAGTTATATCTGTCCAATCGTTTTGTCAAAGTGATGAAAATTATAATACAGTAAGTTATAAATTATTAAAATACGGTTATTAAACAGAATCTTCACAACAACTTACTGTAGGTCACGAAATCTAAAATTTCGACCAAATACAGGGTTTAATGTACCTACTCCTTTACAACTATTTGACAGCATGCTTGTAATTAAATATTACTCTTTGTTCATACAAAGTGTTCTGCAAATTGTAACTTCTTTTATTGAAAAGGGGTCTTTTGATGTACTATAAAACATGTAAAAGTAATGGTGATAATTTTGCAATATAAGTAATTATATGTAATATAGATCTTGTCATCTACAAAATAAATACTCTAGTATTTGATCTAGTTTTCTTTTACATGGCTCCAAGGAGCCTGGATTTTCTCCCCTGGCACACAGTTGTCTATGCATTCAACCATAAACTAAATGTATGTCATATTGCAGTGTATTTTAGGATCTTTAATTAGTAAAAAATGAGTAAGGCAGTTGATTGGCTCAAAATAAATTAGAAAAGTTGACTCTGATTAAATTTAAGCTAAGGGCCATGTAAGTTTTACGTCTGTCCATTGTAATTATACATAGATTTAATTAGAGGCAATTGTGTATTCTGACTGTCTTAAACTTGGAACAATATCTGATGAGTAACTGAATTGTGTTGTAAATTTTGAATTGATTTTTTTTATGATAGGAATGTTTTTTGATGATTTGAAATTTTTGTGCAGATAGGAAATTGAAATTTAACATTGCTGCCACGGTTTTTCACGGATGAACTTAGTTTAACATGGGACCCTGTGTGAATTGCGGTCAGAGCTCTTCTTGTAAGAACCATTCTATTAATTGAATTTTGCTTTATTAAAATTTTTCTTTGATAATCCTTTACCTAAATTGTAATATACCATAAAACTTAAAAGTAAAATACATTTTCTTGATGGTTGGCGACCATAAGAAAAACACAAAAACCAGAAGTCCTTCAACAAGGCTGGGAGACCACTTCTCGTGAAAAGCTCTTAATCGCCCCAAATGAAAACCGGTATAGTAAAATTTTCTTGTTTCTACCTGAATATTATAAAAAATATACAGGTAACAAAATATACAACACAAACTACAAACCTTTGACCGCATTTTCTGACTTCGGACAGTCAATTGATGACAGTAGTATTTGCATGGCATAGAAGTTAGACAACTGGACTTTATGATTTGGCAAACTTTAAGTCGCAGAGTTAAGTGGTTATAGCAAATGGTTCAGTTTAATGTGTCTGGCCTATTAGTTTCTTAAATGATATCTATTATTAGTGTTTTGGGATAAAGGCCCTATTAAGCATCTTTTATTTTAGGTCTAAGACAATTAAGAACATAGACAATCATACCACGTCTGCTTTTTCTATTTCAATGCTTCATTTAACCAGATAAAAAGGAAATAAATTATCGTTTATCCGTTACACTAAGACCCCTAGATCATTCTCCAGTGTTTTCTGTCTGGTATTCAATGTCAAACTTGACATCATGCACATCCATTCTCTTCCATTTAACTGATGACAGATTTTTTCAAAATTTACAGATTTGTGAATGTTGTATAAATTTGGTGAATTTTGTTATACTGTACACGAACGCGTTTGAGGGAGAAAGTTCTTATCAGCAGCATGAGAACCAAGACATACGTTGACAGAGTTCTAAACATAGCTTCTACTCAAACACTCCCTTTTCTACTGAATATAAACAGCCAAAAATTAGAAGGCATTTATGGAAAACTTGGAATCTCTGTCATCAATCGATAAAAGGCTAGGCTCAATAGAAAACAGATTTTGTCATCTAGAAACCGAACTGATCAAGGTCAAACAGACGATGACCGTATTTCAATTTCGACAAATTTTTAACTCGTACGAATTAAAGAATATGTTTGTTTGATTTCTGCTTAACGTCCTGCGGGCAAAATTTCAGCCATATTCGGGACGGAAACAAGTAAACAAACAATCAGTCAATATTTAGACTCTGCACAGAGGACCGATAAGGATGGGAATTTAAGACTGTCAGTGGAATAATTACGGGTTGTATAGGGATAGAAAATTTAGCCTTGTAATTGGCCGCCTACTGACCACTCAAATTGAGCTGTTACAAAGGGTCTTTAACGTGCTTGGAACGTGACATTTTCTAAACACGGAGCGTCTTGACGGATTGTGAATTTATAAACCCCCACAACCACGGATTAGTGCCTCAAGGACGGAGATACCTAGTGCATAGTATTTCCTCGGCGCAACCGTGGTCGTTGATGGTTTTTAACGTCCTACACAGCAAATTAATGCTCTCACTCGGCGCAATCTCTGCGAGGGGAGTATTTATACATCCCACTCAAACGAACAGACGTCCCTTTAGCAGGGGTTTTTCATGCAGGCAGAGAAACCGAATGGCCTATTTCTGTACCCCGGCTGCCCTCGGGGGAGGGATTGAAAAATATGAAAGCAAGAAAAATAAACACGATAATATTCAGACGGAGACCGTATTTAAAACGTTTATCAGGGGAAGCTCGGGATAGAAAATAATATTGGATTTCACATTGTTGACAGATTACGCTCTAGAAATGATGGAAAGCCAAAAACAATCGTGGCGAAATTCGAAAGGCGAAATGACAAATATAGATTGAGCAACGCAGGGGTGAAAATGTTGCTCTATGTGAATGGGATATAAACATGTGCACACTAAACAGGAACGTAGCTGGAACTATAATCAGGCTGAAAGCTACTTCACCCTAATTAACTCCCTTTTAAATATTCAAATGAGGTGAACTCTTCAAAATCGTGCATAGTAACGGCCATGACGCTTGCATGTAAACAAAGATTTTACGACATAATTCTTATGGAAACCAAAACCTACAGCAAGTCTTCATCATGAACCACCGCTCGACTAGTGCGTTGCATGACTGTACTTTTCTTGAATTTTAAAATGTGTAAAATTTGTGTTGAAATTGGATAACCATATTACCTACGAAAATCGCAAGTTATGAATAAAAAAAATCTTGCTTATCCCAGAAGCCGGGAAAAAAAAGATTTTCTATATCCTGATGCAGTATTTATAACAGTTTTCTGGAAAAAATATATCAGTCGATTTTATCATCCTACTTTTTCAAGATCCCAAAGTATTGATCAGTTTCTAGGTACATTAACGCGGTTCAAGAGAGGTAATTACACTATTCTAAAGGGGTGATTTCAAAATACGTTAAAATATTTTGGACTGTTGTGCTGAGGTGTGGTGAAGTCTCGAGGGGTTACTTCCTATATATTGGTAGATTGGGATGAGCCGCTGGAATAGGTGCTGATTTCCTCAAAATCATTAT
>JAULBM010042521.1:0-10756 GCA_032357055.1 Geukensia granosissima | reverse complement strand
CTGCCCCTGAAATTCTCTACGGAGATTTAACATTGAGGGTCGGCCATCTTCGTTTTGGGCGGGAGCGCTTAAGTTTGTCCTAGATAAAGTAATTTAAAAATTTTGCACATTTCTTTTGTTTGGACCTTCTCTTGCGATTAATATAAGAAGAATATAACTTTTAAATTTCCATTCAAGTGCGCCTAAATCCATTTTTGCAAGTTATCTAATCTAAGATTAATTAATTAATTATTACGCAGCGTTGAATATGTGTACTCACTGTCTCGCGCTAGCGCTTGCAAAGAGCCACTTCCGGCAAACAAATGGCTGACTTTACAATGTAAAATTCCCGTAGAGAATTAAAATCTTGGCGCAACTTAAAAGACATCGTGATTTCTCAAAAGTATTATTGCAACTTACTTGCACATTTTTCAATCTACAAAATAAACATTATTTTATAAGAATATGACAGTTTTTCTTCCATAACGTTTTTACCCGTTCCAACAAACTCTGACATAGAGTATAGTCCAAATAATTATGATGTCTACTTCGGATCTTTTTTTATTTTTTTCTTGGCGATCGTCGATGGAGGATCGCCAAGAAAAAAAAATAAAACAAAGATCCGAAATAGACTTCAAAGACGATGGAGGATCGCCAAGAAAAAAATAAAACAAAGATCCGAAATAGACGTCATAATTATTTGGACTAGAAACCACCCTTTTTAAACGCCATTTGCATTTAGAGATAAAATAAAAAAAAAATTCTATAATTAACACGATAATTATTCAAAAAGGTAACTGCTTTGTTGCCATAAAAAATCAGTCATTATCCTTTTTAATAATGAAACCACAATTTCAAAACCACACATTTTCGCCGAAATCGGGTAGCACAACGTTAGCTATACACATATTAATATTGGAATAAACGGGAATGCGTCGATACAACTTGAGCCAAAACAAAAAAGTTGCAAATCCAATGTATTGTGTTTAAGTCTAAAGACACTTTCACCACAAAAGTTATTTCACATCTATTGTTTTATAAAACATAAATCAAGTCATATGAGATCGACACACATGATAATATTGACATATTTTCCAAGATATTTCATAGGCATTGCTTTAACGTTTTGAGAGAAAGATAAGTTTTTAGTAAAAAAGTTTCAAATGTATTGTAAAAAATGATATTGGCTTTTCCATGACATACCCCATAACAACATTCAAAGTTAGAATATATGATAAACAGTATATGATATGAGGTTTTCCATACAATAACCCATATCAACCCCTACCCACATCAGACCCTCGAGTTAAAGCTTTAGGGTCGATATGGGTGTCTCGGGTTGATTTTGCATGGGTATGGTATGGGAAACCCCATATAATATTCTATATATATGAAAATTGTTTACATTATGGCCTTTTGTACAGCGTATCAGCAAAGGACATTGCAATTTAGTGCGATATAACTTCGGGAACCATAATGAACGATTAACATACCCTAACCTTGTCCTTACAAGCTAGGTATACATATAATAGCGTCAATTTTAGCATATGTTTCATCATTGGTTTGGAGACATGTAAATTCGTATTGTAGATGAAAATAAAGAAAATTAAGGCATATATTGTAGCTTGTACATACTGCACTCCCAAACCTGCTCGATACCTATACGAGTAACTCAGATAATGCCAAAGTTAACCAGAAAGCTTGGATTAAAATCACTGCAGCTCGAGGCATGATCGACAACATCCCTTAGCTCTGCAGGTATGTTGGAGTCTTTTGTTGGACTTAATTGGATGTTCGTAGGAATGTTTTGACTGCCAGATTTATTTGAATCTTGATCTTCATCACGGCCGCCAATCGCTCTAAATCATAACCAGATGATATGTTGGAGGATCATCTGGATATGACGAGTAGGATCTAAAGTCAGAGCATACGTGAAGGTAAGTCGATGATTTCTTTCAATATTTAAACGCTTTTCAAAAAGTCGAAGAATGTCATTCGACCCTGGTGGTTGTTCTTAACGTCAACTTGTCTCCGCAAGAATTCATTGAGGTTAGATTTTGTTTCTTTCCATCAACCGTAGACTTCTTGTACAAAACCACGCTCTGTCATTTTTAGGCTGGATCGATTGAAAATCCTTCCTAGTTTTTATCACACCCATCCATAATCAACAGAAGTAAACCTTTCCTAATTATAAAACGGAACATTATTGACATATGATATAAATGTACCAATTGTGACGTTGAGGATCATGATATGCCTTGTAGGAACACTTAACATCTGGATATGATTTATAGCGATTGGTGGCCGTAATCATGCCTCGTTCACTAAAGCGGAAACATGAATTCGTGCAAGTACTAGAATTGGCAAGTTTATATGAAAAATTTAGTATGAAATGTGCATATAAAGGAATATTGAGGAGGCAATATCATTTTATCGAGCCACATTTAAATTGAAAGTTTCGTTACCTCAAATTCTGATCATTTACCTCCGGCGGCGGCCAGTAGATGTTTCATCGCCAGAGAAAGAACCCTTTCTAGAAGGAGTTTGTAAGTCGGCACCTATATATACCAAACAGTCTCTATCTGACATCCTATGGCAAAAAAAATCCCCGGTAACACAACTGCCTGCCCCAATTAATCGTTATTGTTTGTAAAGTTGTTCTGTATAAAACCCTTTTTAAACATTCATTTCCATAAACCCGATACGATTTCAAATTAATCACGGTTATATGAGTTGTTACCATTTCTGGGAATACCACAACAGAAGGCAGAGTTGCTCCATTAAATATATAATTGACTCCGCATTTCATGATCAATTTTGAATGTTCTAACCGGAAAGGTGTATTTTTCAAGTTTGATAGGAACAGGAACATGCGAAGGCCTATGTTATAGGACTAAAACAGAGGCTGAGGGCATTGACGAAAAACATCCTATGTTACCTTTAAACAGCATAATTGAATGTTATGTGGTTTCTTTGGATACAATTCTGAAAGGGAACCACTTAGTGACCATTCTACTTTAGTGGGATTTAATGCGAAAGGGGACTCATCTCTAGACCATTCCACCTTATTCTGATTCCAATTGAGCAAGTATATCCAGAAGAGTAGAATTTGTAATGAATTTCCCATAGACTAAATTCGGCTGAGGCAGCAACTTTGGTTGTCGGGCATCGGATACAATTTTGAAAGCAGATAACCAACGGACAATTTAACAGTTTTAGAGAAGAAGATTCTTTAGAAACCATCCTTAACCCTTTCTACTTTTACCAACGACAGCCATGTTCGTTGGCCGATCGAAACCAAATTCTGAAAATTGTGTAAAGGAAGCATCCTATGACGATTTCACCATGATTTGGTTCCGATCAGCCCAGTGGTTTCAGACGAAAAGATTTAAATGTGAGTTCTCAACGTACGGCGGACCCTTCGTGTCTGGTGAGGTTAAATAATTATTTTCAAAATAAACGTAACAAACTGCATTGTTGAACTTTTAGGATCCCATTCTTTAAAACAAAAGTTTACCAATGTTGTATAATTACGGTGGTATGTACGTTTCTAGGACGAACCTTTCAGATCAGTAGCATTGACATTAAACCATAGAAAGATCCAAACACAGATAAAGAAGATCTGCATGGAAAGGATCGAAATTGGAAACAAAATCATGCAATAGGGACAGCTACTCGGTGCAATACTTTTCGAAGCATTTCCGTTTTTTCAGTAAAATTTCTGTAAAACATTATCTGACCAATTTCATGTCTGACAACTGGGGGAATACTCTCGGGGGATCTCTGGTCCACCAGCAGAAACATTGACCGGGTTATATCAAAATTAAAATTTTCCAATGTTGAAAAATATATATTAAATATATAAGTTCTGATATACATTTCAAGTGTTAACCTACTATCAGTAGCATTAGAACGAAACCATATAAATTATAAAACAGACAGTGAAAAACCAAAAATCTAGAAACAAAATTACATCAATACCACACACAAAGTCATCTTGTTATAATCAACATATTATTTCCATATAATTCTATATTATATTAAATATGTTTTATTCATATGTACATGCATAATTATGTGACAATGGTCTCGGTGAATCAACTTACACGGCTATCACAGACTAGACACAGACCAAAAATTGATATTGTATGATAGATACACCTTCTATATACAGACCTTCTATTTCGTGCCGATCAGGGCCCATTTGTTCAACATATTTAACTACAAGTTAAATTTTAACGCCTTGCTAAATTGGTCTTGATTTGTACATGATTTAACTACAAGTTAAGATTTAACCATGAGTTAAATGGGTTGAACAAATGAGCCCAGAGGGGGATGAGTATTTAATGATCGAACGAGTGTGCTGCTGGATAGGTTATTTAAAAAAGTGTTATAGGATAAATATGATAATTCCCTTGGATATATAGAACTAGACTTTAAAATTTCTTGGGCAATTCTGTTGTTGTAACCTCAACCAAACATCTGTACAGACATTGAACTTTATTCAAGGATACAGCATAGAACAAAGTGTAGTTTCCGTCATTTTAATATAGAACATTAGCGAAAAGATGAGCATGTAGCGCCCATCCCCTTTCCCCAAACCAGGACACAAAGGACAAATTATGGTCACTTTTGTCCCAAAAGATTTTAAAAATTCCAATTGGATTGACAATCATATATAGTTTAAAATACGTCATTGATTGTGCAGGTGTCCTTCGGTGTATTCTCACTGTCCGAACTTGTACAATTTTCTAATTTCTAATATTCAATTCAGTTCAAAAACATATATGTTGCGACAATCTTCATGCAGGAAGTCTAGAGTGCATGTGTGTTCAGTGATATTTCTTGTGTATTTGGTTAAAACACATTAAGGATGTAACACGGGTGCGGTGTACATTTTAAGGGAAAATCTGCCTTAAAGAATAATCCAATTTTGACAAAAATAGGTACGTATAATATTCACAATTTATGACGTTTCATAGGATAATAGTACATGCGATATACGATCAGGTGGTTATTCAAGTATTCAAATAAGTTTTTTTTAAATTTTTGAATTAAAAGCCAAATGTAGGTCTTAAATTTTTTATACCCCCTTCTATATGAGAAATTCAAATATCATTCTGTTTTAATGAACCAACACATTTCGTACGTAAAACAAACATTGCAGCCATTTGAAATCATTTTTTCATATTAAACGATTAAAAAATTGTGAAAATAAGTCACTTTTGTAAGAGGAATCATAAAAGGCCTTTTTGGTAAGTTTGTTTCATTTCGTCCTATAAAAAATAGATATTGCCAGTCATCAGGATTTCTTGTTTTTCGGTGATTATCGTCATTCCATCTACCCAAAGGAGCTTAAAATTAAAGACACAATAGACACTCCCAAGTCTGCCTAATTTCTTTATCTTCATCTCGAATTAGACAACGTAGAAATGTTTCACACAAAACAATAGGACAAACATAATGACTTCAAACTACCAACACAGTCATCTTTCAGTTCACTGGCAGTAACTGTCCAGCTGCTGCGGCGTAGCCGTATACATCTCCCAGTTCATATTTTTTTCAAGAGCATGTGTCAAATACAACGTTTTTTTGACAGAGCTGGGTCGTTGACACAAAAACAGTTCCTCGGTTGAGGTCATCACAGTAATTTTACGGTCGGCACCACAGTCTTGTAGGCCAGTATGGAATATTCTCACAGATGAAGACGGACCTTTACCTGTGGAATTGCGGAGTAAACTAAAACAGGCTGTTCGCTTTCACAGTTTTAAGGTTGAGATACTATGAAATTTTCCCTTTTACGTTGAAATGACTAATACCGGATGAACAATGCGGCGAGTTCTCCACGTATTTCTGCTGGGATATTTTTGTGTTTTTAGATTTATTTGTTTGAATGTCAGGTTCCGTCTTTTTCGCGTTCTTGAGAATGCCGAGTCTGTCCCTTCGATTTCTTTCACTTCCTCTTGATTGATTAAATTAAAATATATCTGCAAAACTTAACAGCCAAGTGCTGGATGAATACACCTATATATGGAGGTCCTTTAAAATTTGTTTTCATTTTCTTCAGGGTTTGTATAGCCTTAGGCTATTCGGCTCTTGTATTATTTAAATAGAACCGACAAAGTACACTAAGCATCTATCAAATGATGTCAAACTGCGAATAAATAATTTGCGTTCGATTAATCAAACATACATTTTCGTCATACTGCGTCACAAAGTAAATCCATAGATTCCCGAACAGCCTGCTTTTTATTAATTGTAAAAATATAAAACGGTTTGTTTTATGGTCACATAATTGATTACAAAAAAGGTTTGAGTAATTGTCATATAATTAAAAGATCAACTATGGGCAATAAGACATTTTTGTGTGTAATATTAATTGTGCAAAAATGTATCAAAACTTTGGTAAATGCTTCCCTGAAAAGGTCCTCTTCTGGTTTAGTTTTTCATTACTTCCTAAAAAAATCAGATGTAGTTCTTGTTCCTGTTTGATCTAACTGCAAGTCAAGTGTTGCCTAATTTGCTGATCAATTAATTTTATTGTAAAGCAAACGTTCGAAGGTAAAATTATTGTTTAGAAAATGCTAATATTATTATAGGATTAGAAAATCAACTATGGCAAGAGATAGTTATTCGTACGTTATACAAAAGGTTTAAAGGGGCTTAAGTTTCTCTTCACATTCGCACAGCACACAAAAAGTACCACAATGCCGACCTAGTGCTATCCTCATCTTCCGGAAAGAGCAGGGCCTCTCGCTGGGAATTCCGTAGACAATTACAAGGAACGTGTTCGGAGAATGCCACTCCCTGCACGTTAAAGATATCTTTTGTACTTTTAAAAAGAGAGGTTATTTACAAAATCAGTGGCAGTCAAAAACTATTGGTCTGCTGTGTCTAATCCCATCCCAAGTTTGATAAGTCCAGTGTAAAATACCCATGTGATCGATCAAAAATCCATAGTTCAAAGCGACAACACAAATTTGAAACAAACTAAAAGAAAAAACAAAGGCTTGGAATCCACTAACTCCTTTACAAAACAAGAGTAAAAGCAGGTGCTCATGAAGGGTAAGCATTCCCTGTTTTGCGCGAAAAATCCGTCGCGGAACCCTTAAACTCTAATCCCGGTTAATGTCGATCCGAGAAGAGGTCTCTTTTTGTTGTGTTACCGGTAACAGGTTCATAATCAGTTGAGATAAACTGATGCCATATGGATCAACCAACTCATGACGGCGAACATAAAATTTTAGGAGGGATGAGTTCAACCTTGATTCGATGTAACCTTGTTGTAGTACTTTATGCGACAGCAGTATTGCTATCTTAAGAAAATCCTGATACTTGCAACAGGCACGAGAGTATCGAAACAACTGCGAAAAAAAACAGTAGGCAGCGGAAGCTGGAATATTGCCACATAAATATGTGAAGTGTACAATATGAAAGTCATCCCGTTAGTCGTTAATCTTAAAAACAAGTTGTCCCTCTTGGTCAATTTCGAGGAAGAAATCTAGCTATGAAGCAGATTTTGTTGAGTCTGCGGTATCCTTAATTTCTAGTTCGCTGGGATATATTTGGTCAAGATGTTTACTGACCGTAGGATTATTCAATGACAAAACATTATCGAACTAGCGAAAAGTAAAATTTAACAATCTGGCCAATTTCATTTTGTTATTTCGCACGAGTCCCTGAATGAATTCTTCATAGAGTACAAAAACAAGTCGGCTAGTACAAGCACAAAATGTGTGCCCATTGGAATGCTAACGTTCTGTAGAAAAATTTGCCCATCAAATTCTACAAACCTGTTGTCAATCAGAAGTCCATGATTTTGAGAATATCCCCATCACTGTATTTATTAGAGCTAGCGGTGTGTTCTCTTAACAGTAAGACATCTTTTTACCTAAAATCAAATATTTATATCTTGGATTTCCATTTATTTAACAAAATACTGATGTATCAATTTCTTGAGAACTCCTCGTCCTAAATATGCATTAAATATTCGACGTTTGAAGTGAAGAAACCAACCGACAATCATTTACTTTCAGGTAGCCGTGTAAGCTTTGCCGACCGTTATGTATCCGCCGGTTAACCTGCCATGTCAATCGTATAAACTAAAAACGCTTAACCAAAAGAACAAAAAATTTTTATCGTTGAAAGAAAAAAGTTTATGGAGTAAATTTCTAAGTGACCTCACCTCGTGTCAACAACAAGCTGTTCGGGGTTCAAAATTAAGAGGTCTCTTGACATTTAACGAGGATGTATCTCGATCAATGAATTGAACGAGTTTGTCTAGTTTAACGGTAAGAAATGATTCCCATTAGGTTATAACAAGGAACAATATCAATTATAAAATTACCCATGTTGAATAAATATGGAGAATTTGATTTGCTATATGTACATTACAAGGCGTAACCGCTCATCAGTAGCATCAGAACCAAAATGTAGGAAGTCCAAGATCCAAACAATACAAAAGAAGCACACAAATCCAACCAATCGAAGTGGGAATCCAAATCCAGCGAATACAAAGTGCAATACTATTCGAGGCCTTTCCGTATTTTCATTATTTTGGAATTTTAACAAAATTTAGGCAGTAAATTTCTGTGAGACATCATTTGATAAATTTCATGGTCAGACAAGTCGGACAAATGGGCTGGTGAATACCCTCAATGACCTCAGGTCAACCAGCAAGGCATCGACCCAGTGGTTTCAAAATACAAAATTACCAACGTAAAATATATTGAGAATTTGATATGCTTTATGTAAATTTCAAGGAGTAATCTCTCACAGGTAGCTTAAGAACTAAAACGTAGGAAGCCCAAACATAGCAAAAGAAGCATTCAAATCCAAACAAATCGAAATGGGAAGATAAATCCGATGACATCGACAACTACTAAGTGCAAAACTTTTCGAGATCTTTCCGTATATTCAGTGAAATTTATTTTTCTCTTTATAAAACACGAAATTTGAATAAAATGCGTACATGTATCACCGTTGTTTTTTGTTGGGACAAAAAATTACCAAATTTGGTTAACAAATAAAGTTATTGTTTTAAAAAAATTACATATATACAAATAAATACATTCATAAATGGATGACAGTTTTTGCATGAATATTTTACCCTGTTTTGAGCTTGACATTCATGCTTTATTTGTTTTTTGAATTTATAAAAAAGAAAATAAAAAGTAAGGAATATCCAATGACGACATGATCACACCCTTTGTCTACTTTTTATCGTTTTACCGTTAAAGTAAATTATAGCATTATTTATTTCTGTGTTCATGTTTTGCTTATTATTATCTTGTTTTTTTAATGGAAAGGGGGGGGGTTATACAATTTACTTTCATATAGCTAAATATTTTCATCATTTTTATCATCAATTGTTGAACTTTTGTTTTTATTCTACCTTCTTTAATTATTCTATTGTCTTCTTTTCGCTGAAATATAAAACAACGTTACTTTAATCTAGTTCAAATTTTTAGCTGAGACCTTTCTTTAATGACAATTAAGCCTCACAACATCCAAAATTATTTGCGAGCGTATGATGTGTTCTTGTATATAGAATAATATGTTTAACATTTCCACAAAAGCGTGATAAAAAGGGAGACAGTCATATGCAATGTTTATATTAAATAAGCCACATGGGTATTCTTGACGCAGTTGCTAAACATTCTGTCATTTTGTGCATGCCTGTCTCACTAATGCATGTTACTTATCTTCTCAAGTATAAAGCATTGATCGCAAAGGACCAAAAACCGTAAATGTACGATAAATACCTAAATGCAAGGACAATTTCTTCTATATTTTTTGACGGAGATTCCAAAGTTGTCTACATGCAACTCATTAGTGCTTTTAAATGGTAGGTCTGAGATAATTTATAATATACGGATTTATTTAACTATCATTTGTTCTGACAGAGCTATTAGGAAAGTTCTACTCGATTTGACTTCTTGTCTGTCTTATGATTTCCTAATTCAAACAACATAATTTCGCAGTCAACAATAAGAAATAATGTCAATATGACAAAAGACATGTCAATACATATTGACAAAAAATAATGTCAAAGAACAAAAGATAATGTCAATATGACAAAAGATAATGCCAATAGGACAAAATATAATGTCAATAGGACAAACGGTATTGTCAATAATACAAAAGATAATGTCAATATGACAAAAGAAAATGTCAATTTGACAAACGATAATGTCAATATGACAAAAGATAATACCAATAGGACAACTGATAATGTCAATAGGACGACAAATAATGTCAATATGGATAATGTCAATACATATTGACAAAAGACAATGTCAATACCTACTGGCAAAAATAATGTCAATAGGGCATAAGATAATGTCAATATGACAAAAGATAGTGTCAATAATACAACAGATAATGTCAATAGGACGACAAATAATGTCAATATGACAAAAGAAAATGTCAATAGGACAAAGGATAATGTCAATACATATTGAAAAAATATAATGTCAATACATATTGACAAAAGATAATGTCAATCAGACATAAGATATGTCAATATGACAAAATATAATGTCAATATGACAAAAGATATGTCAGTACATATTGACAAAAGATTGATTGATTGATTGTTGTTTGACGTCGAGTGGCAAATATTTCATGCATATTCAGGACGAAAACAAGTTAGTTAAACAATAAATCGATATGTAGACTGTGAGCAAGGGACCGGTAAAGGAGGGACTTTCAGACTGCCACTGGAAAAATTGCGGATTGGATAGGGGCGGAAAATTTAGCCTTGTAACTGGCCGCC
>JAULBM010042510.1:0-10756 GCA_032357055.1 Geukensia granosissima | reverse complement strand
CCAATCAGGTAATAGTTCATCATGGTTACTGTAAAGGAGTAATTTTATAATACATAGTACCAAGAGAATAATAAAGCAAGGAAACAAACGGTTTAAAAAATAAAAAAATCAAAATTAGACCACCAATCTAGAGAAAACGAACGTCTTCATATTGTTATTGCATACCGCGCAACTAGATAATGATGTCAACCTCAAAGTTTCTAGAATTATGATTTTAATCGAGTAGGTTAGTATCCTTGTCTAAGCAGTGTCTTTGTCAACAACTAGGCTTTTTCAAGAAATACACTGTAGTTGACATATGCCCTCGTCGAGTATAATGTGATCTAAACGCTATACTCAGTGGCAGCTGAAAGTTAAAGTCGACAGGTTTGTCAAAGAGTATTTTATGTAAGCTTCCTCCAATGTCTAGTATGAAATGAAAATCAACATATGAGGCAGACCTAGGAATGTCTTTTTTGTCTATAATTTTAAGCTCGTTTAAGTAGACGAGATAAAGGTAATCTACGAACGGGCACCCGTTATATAACATCCTCAATGCAACGGCAGCTAAAATTAAAGGTTAGGGCTACCATTTCCGCCAATGTCTGCAATAGCCCTTGAAGTAAGTTAGCCTCATCTACAATACGTTAAAGAGTCCACGGTACATCTCATCGAAAGTTGATATCTAGAGGCCTCAATTCTAACCATCGAATTGTCATTATGAAACTTTAAAGGTCAGTTTGAAAGTGTTTCTTGGTAGTTTAAGGTTTTGTCCATTTTTTTAATTCCATTTTTTGCTTATTTGTAATAAAGATATTGATTTTCATCCCATTTTTATACCTTGAATTTTTAACTTAGTATAATATCAGTTTATGTAAAGAGCGAATCGACAAAAATGTTAAATTGTTGTAGGCGTCATAGATTTCTACCAGGTTCAAGGAGAATTATGGGAAAACTACGACGATATATTAATAAAGAATGAATTATTATCGTCCATTTCAGTAAATTGCCATTATTCAGACGTTCTTTTCAATTTTATGTATGTATCTATCATATGCACGTTTAACTTGCATAGGAAAAATATATTATGTATGGCAAAGAGATGAAAACCATAATTTGTGACATTTTCTTATAACTATGATGCGAGCTTCTAATTATTACATAATATATCAGAAACAAATATCGGCAAAGATGATTCAAAGATTACATCAAAAAAGGTTTAAACGTTAGGAATTTTTATAGTAGCCGTTACGGCTTTCTGTAGAAGACAGTTAATAAGTTTTTCAATTTTCGACATAGAATCGAGGTGTTACATAGTCTTTCAAGGCAACGATTTCATTTCCTTTTAAGAAAAGTAACGGTAATCCATGAAATACAAAGAAAAGATAGAGAATATACATATTTCAACGAGACAAACAATAACGAATAATACACAACATAACAACCAACCAGATGTTTTTGAAAACCTTGTGCATGTGTTGCTGACCTAACGAAAACATTTCCATGTTAAGCCTTAGCAGAAGACGTCATATTAGAAGTAATGCAAAAAAAACAAATAAATTGTGAATCAAATAAAAGTACTTTCAAAAGTAGTCAATAAGCCATTTCGATATTGCTGTCTGATTGAAGAACCTGCCTTTTGGATCTTGACTGCTGTTTACAGCTGACATTTCCTATAGGGTCTAATGTTTAACTATATGAGGTCATTGTTGCCAACTTGGACAACATTATAGTAGATTACCGTTCATTGATCATTACTGCAACATATAATATCATTCAATCTCGAAAAAAAGTTTGGTATTAATCATTTGCTAAGTTTAATGGTAGTAAGCATAGTGGTAAGAAAAGATCACGTCAATGTTCGATAGGGTCAAATGTTTCCTTTTGACCTTTACATGTCTAGATAAATGATTTAAAAGTTTGGTTCAGGACCATCCACAGTTAGCCCTCCAACAAAGCAATTCAACTTGCTTAGCGTTTGCAGAACAGATTTTTTCCAAGATTCAGCCGATCAGAACAAATTATATACTCTACCAATCATGATGTTTAAGGATGGTTGCATACCATCTAAACAACGTTTTTTATTTGCCAAGTCAAGTAAGATTTTTATTATTTTTATCATTATTATTGTTATTATTATTATTATTATTATTATTATTATTATTATTATTATTATTATTATTCATTTCCATTTATATTAAATTTGAATTAATCAGGGCATTCTTGATCCAGTTTCTAGAAACACAATTGAAACCGCGTGAAGATATTTGTATTTTGAACTTACTTGTTGAAATGTGGTGCGTTTTTCTCGGATTCATTCCATACCTTTTTTCATATTATGTTATGGTTTTTAAAAAAAAAAGTAGTAATGGACTGGTGGTGAATGATATGATTATTCTCTGTTATTTATCATCATAATTTGTTTTAATCTCTATGAAAAGATTATAGAACCATAGCTGTTGCTGTAGAAAACATCAAGTACGATCAATTGCTGCTTAAGAAAATTGTAGCAGTTTAAAATTACAAGTGATTGTTTGATAAAGCCTTCCGTTTAACACATGCCAAATTTTATATTTTAAATGCTTCAATTTGCAAAAGGATATCCAATAAGTCATGACACATTTCAAATTTTTCTTTTTTTCTTTTTCGGTTTTGTCAACATTCTTAGAGAAGATGAAAACTGTCGAACAAGGTTTGATTTTTATTTGTTTTTTGCACCAGTGATAATACGACTCATGTAATCTGCGCTTTTCGATATTTTAATATATTTATGACAAAGTTGACCTAAAACATCAATAAATAATGTAATTAAAATCTAAAAATATTTATTAGTAAATATTGTATTTTCCACGCTGACTGTCTTCTTATTTTCAGCGTTTCGATAGATACTCTAACGTCTAAAGCAAAAAAAAAACATTTTTTTTCGATTCGCCATTTGGATAAGCTGAATATGGTATAATGGCACAACAGGGTTTATCATGCTTGTTTCATGCAGATAAATCGCTATCATATACCTTGAAATCGCTTACTGTATAATATTCGTGGATTGATTCGTTTAAAGGAATCCTTTTAATTCAAGCACTACTGTACAATAATCAAACTAGAAAATTTGACTTAATTCAAATACCAGTAAGCATTTCGTAACAAAACTCAAATCGAAAGCACTTCGAAAATTTAATTCTACAGAACATTTTTGTCATTGATTATTTGATTATTTTTATAAAGATGGAAAGTAGTGTCTAATTGGTTTTTTTTTTTTTTTTTTTTTTTTTTTTTTTTTTTGAAAGAGCACACTCAACATTGAGTAAAATACATATTAACATAGATTTCAAAGCCGTTAAAACTTCATTTGAGATTAATGTCTAGAGTTTGATTTTTCCTAAGCATACATTCAAAATAATTTTACAAAAACACAAATATTGATTTTTGCTTTTAATCATTTACAGCGCTGTTTGAAAAATGTGCCTAATAATTGGGCCAACAAGTTCTAAGATTATTATATTCCACTTGTGCAAGTACATTGTGAGTTATATAAAATGAAAAGATACGTGGTATATTTCAGAGAGCCTGCACTCCAACAACGAAAAAACAGAGAAAATTTTTCAAATCTATAGGTCTTCAGATGCCTTCAATAGTGGTGGAATACAACTCCTTGTAAAAAGCTCTGAATCGCCCATGTAAATAATCGTGTATGCGTTAAATAATACAGTTCTTACCTAGATATTATCAAAAATGTACATGTAATTAAACAATAAACACAAAGACAAACCTATGACCACAACACTTTTTCGCCGATATCGTGGGTAAATACCGAATACCGACCGGAATTATTTTACCAATCACGTGAATTTCATATTTTGTTAGGCATAAAATGGCACATTTGGTACAGTGTACTCTGCCAAAACAAACCTTACTAGTGACGTCATTTTATACCTTCATTGCAGAAAGCGACAAGTCCCGGAAATCACGTATTCCTAACTTGAGACAGGCACATGAAACATGTGTTGGGGTTGAACTAATTAAGTGGGTACCCATTCTTTCCCCAACATGCGGCTAAAGGACTACAACAGACAAACCACAAAAATAATACAGAAATTCACCAAATCCGGCAAGATCACAAATATGTTTTGTAGGCTGAAAAATTTTATATTGATCAAATGTAACAGGATACAACATTCTTCTAAATTCTGTCACCAATAGCACGACATTATTATATCACATAAGACAAATACTCAGACAACCATAGGGCACAATAAAGATAAATGCAGGAACAGTTAAGAGCAGATTAGAGTTAACTTGCAAATTAAAATGTAAGACTATATAATTTGGTGACCACAATTCCTGTGTTGGGACAGGCACATCAGACGTGCTGGGGGAAACTAGATAAGTCGTTATTACCGTATCTAACCCTCCCCCAACTTGTGGTAACAGGCAAAAATCAAAGAAAACAAAAGTAATCGACGACTTATAAAAATCAAACAGAAAGTAACCCAATCCAAATGTAATAAATATACTTTACAAAAAAACGTACAAAAAGAGATGCTTTTCTAATGAATGCTAGTAGTTACTGAACTACTGAAAGCAAGCTTGGCTCAGGGTGAGATTCCTGATGATAAAACATCTAGCCTATCAACACGAGATGTCATCAAACACAGTATGTCTGACGATTAAATACTGTGTTGTCAGAAAACATGAAGAAAGACAAGATGGTTAAAATGCCAAATATTTTAATATTTTGATATTAATAAATGTAATGTAAAACTATATAATTGCAGTTTTGCGTCAACTTAATGAAATGTTTTCTTATTGCTATACACCTCATTTTTATAGCAAAAATAGAAAACATGTAACAAGGAAATAAGTAAGTTTATACAAATTTCGTTCTTGAACAAATCGTTCAAGGCATATCCGTTTTTCTCGTCATTTTAGAGGACTCTAAATGATAATAACTTTATTTATCACATCCAAACAATTGCTTTGTGTGAATTGCTCTTTCATTGTCATGTCACTGAAGAAGAAAAAGAATGATATATATTATATTGTCTTTCATTTGCAACCGGAAACAAGTATTTAGGACATTATTGTACGTTTACTAGTGATACATAACTGTTAAAATCAATTTTGATAAGGCTCAGCCATAATATTTTCACATTTTATAACTTTTTCGTGTTGTATACATAACGCCAGCATATTACATGTATTGAATGATAACATGCACATGATAATATACACCTACCTTGTGCAGAACAACAATATTCATAAAATTAAACGAACAAAAATTTCGTCTTGGTCTTTATGGTAGTTAGATGTCATAATGATTTAAAACATTCTTAACTCAAAACCCAATGAACCAATCATAACTGTTCTAGTTAAAAGAACTTTTATAAGTTGCAACAAAGAGTAGATACGATACATGCGTGTAACAATGTCTTATGATATAATTGTATTTATTTATTTTATATCTACCCGCAACAAAGTGCTTTATTATAATTTTAGTAAAAAGTAAAAATGAGGCACATTTAAAAGGTGCAAATGCGTGTCAGCTTTATAAAATATCCTTTGCACTGTTCACGTCAAAACTTAGCGAATCCTTAGAATAGAAACAGAAGAATTCTCCGTTAGGATACAATCGTTTAACATTCAATAAAATTATTCGCGTATAAAGAGAAACTCTCAAATAACTATTATTTGCAAGTATACCCTCACCAACTGAAACAGATCAAAACAAACCATCATTACGTATGACAATGATTTCATTTGACTTAGGAAATGGCGACATTTGATATGCAACTTCTCATGTGTTCAATTAGAACCTGAACAAAGCAATGTTTAAATTCATTTTAAAACATGAAGTACTTATATCCGAACAAGCCAAAGTAGGGCGGGAAAAATAAATTACCATGTAGAATGCTTTTTTATTTCACTTTAGAATTTGATATATTCCTAGAAATTGCTGTAAAATAATTGACGGTAAAACGCATGTCAGACAAGTCTAACAAATGGACTGCTGAATATTCTCTGGGACCTGTGGTCTACCAGCAGATGCATCGACCCATTGCTTTCAAAATTTATTATACAAAATTACCAATTTCAAATAAAGACAGTTAATTTTGATATGCTTTATGTATATTTCAAGGAGTAATCTCTTATCAGTAGCATTAGAATCAAAACAAAGCAAGTTCGAGATCAAACACGTAAAAGGGAAAAAAGGAAATAGTATGTCAAATCCAGTGGTAGGTGTAACACTACTCGAAGCCTTTCCGTACTTATAGTGCTTTAAAATTTAAAGAAATGCAGCAAATTTCTGTAAAACATTATTTGATAAAATGAAAACTGGTCTGGTGATACCCCTGGGGGACCTAAGATGTCCACCAGCAGAAGCATCGACCCAGTTCTTTTTATGCTTTTTGAATATTTCAAATACTAACCTCTCATCAGTAGTATTAGAACCAAACCAAAGGAAGTCTGAGATCGAAACACAGTAAAAGTACAACAAAATGGAAAGGAAAGATATGCATATTTTAACCTTGGTTAAAAGATAGTCATTTTTGTGAGAGAACGCTCTGTTTGTTGAAGGTCACACCTTTAAGATCTGCAGAATATTGAGAGAGCGCACCGGTTTTTGTGCTCGTATGAGAATTCCTCAGAGACCACTGAAAAAAAACAGATATTTGCCAGGCTCCCAATTTTATCTTATACTATATTGATTAGGTATTATCAGTACAAAATCCTAGATTCAATCAATTTAACCAAGTTAAGGAAGTGTATTTTGGAGGCATTTTACAACTTTCGTTTTGATATCGTTTTGACTCCGATTAATTATTCAAGAATGTAATGGAACCTGTAGAAGAAAAAATTTGGCGGTTATTTGATGGCTGGCTGTCTCATGGAAAATCATGTAACATCTTCTATTTTGATATTGATAAAAGAGAGACTATAGACTCCAATGAATTGCCTTTATAATGAGATTTATTCTTAGAATCTGACAAAGTATAAACTTGTTACGAAAGATTACAACAAACAGGATGACTTGAATTCTACTACTGTAAACCTTCCGTATGTTTTATCGGGCAAAGTCCTACTTCCCCTAACATTGGGAATACGGGCAATTCAGGTAACAGACAAAATATGATTATATCAGTATAAACAGGGTGTTGAGCTTATGAAAATTACTTCATTGAAGAT
This sequence comes from Geukensia granosissima, assembly GCA_032357055.1. Classification (NCBI taxonomy): domain Eukaryota; kingdom Metazoa; phylum Mollusca; class Bivalvia; order Mytilida; family Mytilidae; genus Geukensia; species Geukensia granosissima. The sequence continues at coordinate 3,592 of JAULBM010042510.1, read as the reverse complement.
ACAGCCAGCGTTAAAATACTCTAACAGCCGCCGTCATTATTTAGTTGATTCCTATATTTCTGTGTAGCTTTGTTAGTTCAGGCTGCTATATAAGACCTTTAAGACAAAGAATCCAAGACCTTTAACAAAACGGATTGACTATGTATTAAAATCGAGTAATCCAAGCTTCTATCCTTCGTTTTTTTTTTTTTTTTTTTTTTGTTTGCCTTTTTGTCTTTGGAAACTATGAATTTATTATCTGTCGTAACCTACTAAATTTTTCTTAAACCTTAAAAAACTCTATGAAAATATGTCTGTTACCCTTCTAATCGTTTGGCTTGTGAACGGAATTTTTAAGAATGTACGGAAAAGCCCATGGAAGTAACAAAACCGTTATATCTAGCAAAATCTAAATCCACACGTAAAAAGTATTATGTCACAATAATGGTTATATTAGACTCTTATACGGTTTAAAGTGCAAAATCATTTTAATTAACCTTTCAGAGATATGGCATTAACAATTTTTTGCATTTGAATATAAATTCTTGCTTGGCCTGGCTCTTTTAGTTTTTATATATAACAAAATGGATTTCCGCATTTAGTTTAGTGTGTTATTATTATAATCGTATGTATATATTTTTTTATAATTATATTCATTTGAAGACTGTATTTTTTGTTGGTATGTCTGATTTTTTGTTTTTCTTTGAATGAGCAAATAATGCCCTAGTTTAATGAATTGATGTAAATTGATTAATTTGTAATATAAATGTAATATTGTCTGTTTATGTGCCAATAAAGGTTTCATTATAAAATTTCTTTTTAAAAAGTTAACAAATATAAGTACTAGTTACCAATATTAAGGATATAAAGAGTGGATGTTTGAAGGACAAGCGATATCTATCTTACCGAGAAATGTAAGGGTTAGGTAGGATTAAAAAGTAAGCCTTTCAGCTGGCCATCCAAGGACTATATAGCTAATTGACATGGGTTTGGTGTTAGTGGTTTTTAATGTGCATAGAACTTGACATTTTTTAAAACTGCGGCGTCTCCAGCGGAATAAAAATTTTAAAAAATGTTTCTTATTTTATTCTTTGAGGTGACTTTGGAGTATCTTTCCTAGTCTTTGTTATTACGACCAAACAAGTCTTGTGCATAAGAGATAAAAACTTTGAAGTAATGTTGTAAGGGTCGAAAACAAAAATCTTAAATAAAGCACGAAAGTATAACTTTCAAACTCATTTCAAGAAATGTAATTCTTATGCTGAGTGTTTTTTCTGTCTATCTTAATATTGAAGCAAATGTCCGTTTTGTTGTTATAAAGCCAAATAATGCCTAAATTAAAATTGTGAGTTTGTTGTTTAGTAATTTAAGTATTATGCAACAAAAGCATCGCAATATTGCCAATGCTTATTGCAGACATTTATATTATTTGGGGTTAATTTGCTTGTAGGACGAGCGTAACATGCATGCAGCTTATAACCATTTTAAGAATATTATCAGTGCCTGTCCAAGCAGGTGGCTAATATTTTGAGTGGCTTACTTTTAAGTATTTTCATCTTGAATTCTTTGTCGTTTATTAAATCCTCTATATTTACTTTTTGAGATCGGCAACTGCAATACTTTATGATTATTTTTGAATGTCAACCACGACCTCGGAATAAATGATAAACCATAAGGATAGACGGATAAGTTTGATATATCCTGTACTACGGTTGTTTTTATTTAGAAGATAAATATTCATCAATATAGCTTACTGGTTTTGAATGTATCGTACGTTCTCATCAATCAGATAAGAATAATATATATGCACATTGGTTTGATAAACATGCGGCAATTATGTATTAAAAGAGGCAAGTCCTGATTACCTTCTGGAACACCTTCGTTCACCCTTTGTCGGGGTTCGTATTATTCATCTATGGAAAGTCTGAGTCTAATCCTGTTCAATTCTTGTTTTTTTTCCGGTTGTCGTGTTTGTCCACTGTCTGCATTTTTTACCCTCCCGTCTCTCTTGTTTTCTCTTGAGACACGTTATGCATATATTACTGTTCAACATAAGAGACAAATATGCACTTTCTTTGGATCAATAATCGGAAACATTTAACGCCTTTTAAGTTATTCACGTTCAATGCAACTCTTACACTTTTACTTCGGAATAGAAAAGTGCCCTTTCACTTAACATTAAACAAAACCTTCCAAGAGTTGACATATTAGATTACAGCAATAAGTGTGGAGATTCAGTAATTGCTTGTTTGCCCTGTATCTATCTTTGTTTGTTTTTAGGTGTTTAAAATGTATAATTACCAATGTTGAATAAATATGGCAAATTTTTATATGTTGTATGTATATTTCACGGCGTAACATCTCATCAGTAGCATTAGAATCGAAACATAGGAAGTCCAAGATCCAAACATAGCAAAAGAAGCACTCAAATCCAAACAAATCAGAATCGGGAAGCCAAATCATTTATTGCCATATTTTTCTAGGCTTTAGAAGTTAAACAATTGCAGCAACTTTTTGTGCAAAACATTGCTGGTGAATACCCTCGGGGACTCCAGGCCACCAGCAGAGGCATCGACCCAGTGGTTTCGAAATACATAACCAATTTTGAATAAATATGGGGAAATTTCGATAAGCTATATGTACGTTGCAATTGACAAGGCAAGTGTTGATAGTCATGTGCACCTTTTTGTATGGTGCAAAATCATTTATTTCGGTAGGCGTAAGAGATCTGTGCAGGTTATATATAAATCAACATCTTACAGCATTTTCCGTCTAGCCCACCAGTACACTTGAGCCTCATTTGTCTTTTTGCTGATATTAATATAGTTCAACTTCCTTATGTATTTCTCTTTGTTTTGTCTTTTTTTTACTTCGTTCCTACCTTTGGATATTCTAAGTGCCCCTAACATTTCTGAGCTGACTCAGCGCGATCCTCGGGTGGTGGATAGGGAAACCCTCTTGTTGTAGATATCAGGTCATCAAACTTAAAGTCTGGACAAGACAATAGAAGAGAATGTCACGCTCCAAACAGAATAAGATCTCTTCTGTTGATTTCCAAAAAGAAATGCTGCTACAAAAGACTTAAGGAGAAGGAACGTTAAGCCCCATATTTGCCCCAATTTTAGATTGGTTGAAACAATAAGTTGTGGTGAAAATGCTGTTTTTCAAACGTCTTTTAATAATTCATTACTTTTTATTTTACCACAAAGGGTGCAACCAGTAGAGCAGAAGTTTCATACCCTTCCAGAGCACTGGAACTCATCCTGGATTTTGTAAGGTTTGTTTTACTTCAGTATTAGTTTTCAGTGTATTGTTGTGTGTTTTATGTTTTGTTTAAGTTAAACTATTGTATCAAATTAGATTTATTGATGATTTAAAAGATAAATATTTTCCAGGAAGAAATTGTTTTTATAGTGAAAAGCAAAAGGAAAAGGTTAAGTTTGACATCTCGATCTAACATAATAACCCATGAAGTTAAGTTTAACACTTGAAAATAAACAAATTATTTGAAAAACATTCTCCGTCAAGTTAGACTTAAACATGCAACATATAAAATGTGTAGTAGTTGGAGATGGGTAAGCATATTAATTTTACCTAATATCAGATATCTATG
>JAULBM010042499.1:0-10757 GCA_032357055.1 Geukensia granosissima | reverse complement strand
GTGTCAATTTTATTCAGAAACAAAATTTTGCATGTGCCACCTACTGCCTGGTTTTTTCATGGACAACCTCTTAAGTAATTTGTGGTGTAAAAAATGCATTTTTGACAAAACTACATATATCTTAGAATAATCAACAAAAATAAATATCAATGTCATATATTTTAAATGAATGGCATATAACATTTATTTCAATTATAGTTTTTATACAAATAATAGTTTTCAATCATATTTTCAATATTTTAGCAAAAAATATTTTACTCGAAATTCAGGCTTTGCCACAAGAAAGAAAAAAAAATGTGAACAACAGCAAATAAATAAATAAGTAAACAGGTAGATAGATAAATAGACAAATAAACACCTAAATCTGGAATATGAAATAATGATCCTCTAAATGTTAAATCCAGTGGATTACGATTTCTCAACCCGATAACATCATTCATTTTTTAAATGGATGAAAAATACCAGAGAAATGTTCTGGGAAACGTTATTTCATGAAGTGTTATAGCAGCAAAAATATTACAGTACACATTTTTGAATAATATATATATTTATGGACGTGAAACTTTTGACAAGCATGGTTCAAAATGTCAATATTCAGATAAGCAATTAAAAATATATTTGAGCTATGCAGAACAGCAACTATTCTGGTAAATACAAATACATCTATGGTATTAAGAACTACCAGATTAAATGTCTCCCGTCTTTCGTGTCACTAGATAGAGAGGCTACGCCCTATTATTAAATGAATTACATCACCATAGATACTATATCATAAAATATGCTATTCCTGTGCGCCATCTAGATCTGTATCAGACAACTTTAATCTATTTATTACAATTAGCATTTGTTATGAATTTATACAAAGGTACAGGATGGGGGAGGGTTGAAAGTTATTAAAGGCCTACGCAGTAAATTAATTCTTAAGTCGGACGTAATGTAAACTACAGGATGGGGGTAGAAAATTATCAACATCCTATACAGCAAATTAATGCTCTGTCAGACGGATAGAGGTAGTGCAGATATTGATATTGCTGCAAAGTAATTCAACAAAAGGTATATTAAAGAAATATGTTGTCATAAATGATATGAATGAAATAACATCTTAATAAATTTTTTGATATTCTAAATATTTAAAAAAAATTTTTTAATTTAAACCACAATCGGTTAAGATAAGAATGTGATTATGAAAATTTCCTCTTTTTACGTTGTTTGCTATATTCCCATACAAGGGCAGAATTGAAATTTCACGTGTATGTAGAAACAATACTTACAAAAATAATATTAAAATTTCCAGACTGCCCTTGCGTGGGAAGGGTAAAATTTTTATGTAGAAACAGAAAAAATACCCTTTTTTTGTCGATTTTCCTTAACCTTCCTTGATTTGCATGGTCATATTTAACCTTACTAAAGAAATTTCTTAGAACAATTAAAGAATTTGAATGTCTGGGATTATTATAAGCTGGATTTCCATATTTAAGGGTGCAAAAAATTTTTGGCTTGTTTGGTGGCCAAAATACCACATTCAAGGCTCTACCCCTTTTAAAGAACATAACATTAATTGTGAATTTGTTTGGTTTGTTTCAGCTTTAAGCATACTATGTAGGGTTAGGTAAGGGCTTTTCCATTAAAATGGATGCAAGTGGGAAGGGAGTTCTACAATCCCTCCATAACCAACATACCTCTTTCCATTTTTTATACCACTGATAGCAAATTTGTTTGCAATTTCAACATAACCACACCCACTTTAATGGAATTACCCTGATAATGTATAACCTATGGTAAAGGAAAAAAGTGACTTTTTAAAGTTTTCAAGATTTCAAGAAGTACAACTTATGCACTTTGTACAACAAAGAACTAAAGAACCATGATTTGTAGAAAATGTTTTTCTTGTTAAAACCAACTGTTCCAGTAGGGAACACATTTTTATAAATGTCCATAAATTGACTAAAATCTGGAAACATTTTGGCCAGAGGCATTCATCAGTCCAAAAAACTAAATCCCAGTCTACAAGGCAGTTCCTACATCCATCAGTGTATATTGTTTTGAGTTCAAGACGTCATGACGTTGTTAATGGAGTATAGTGATGTCACAGTTCGTAACTGAATGATTCTTCTCTTGGTTTTATTCTTTGATGTTTGCTTCAAAAAGTTTCATTGTGTTGAGTCTCTGTATCCATTTTGATTCTATTATTTTTCTGTATATTGCGGATTTGTCTGTATCTGTATATATCTGTATATTTGTTTTGATATTTTGCTAACTTGTAAAAATAAAATGTTTTTCTAAAAACTTTCATACCTTTTTGCTTATTTGAATGATCAATTTTGCAATTTTAAAATAACATAAAGTAATGCATGTATGTGGAACACCAAACAGCAATTAGTAAAAAAAAATACTATACTATTTTGATAGAAGAAACTGTCTACTGTCGTTAAAAATGATGAATTACTTAAAAAATACCAAAATTAAAAAAAAGAAGAATAATAGCCAAAGGATGAATAACTGTCTTTTCCAAAAATATTAGCAATGTCCCTGAAATGCACACATATAAATTATCAGTGTGATCCAGATCTGTTTTGATATTTTGCTAACATGTAAACTGGTCATATTCTAAAAAGTTCAATGATCATTAGAAAGAAGTCAAAAAGAATGTACAGTTTACCATTTATCCATCCATCAAATGATCTGTTGTAAGGTTCCATTGTGAGGTCACACAAATTTGACCATCCAATAAAATCTGACAATCCCAGTTCTGTTATTAGTTCATTAGATGCAACATCTGTTAGGTTTTCAATTTGCATTCCTCTATCAACTAACCATTCCGTCAATGAAAAATCTAAAAGAAGAACAAAAACTGTCATTAGATTTAACTAAATCTTACCTTTTTAATAGGTAATTTCACACTATGCAATGATAATTTTATGTTAAGTTTAACTTGATATCTGTTCAAAATTGGTGAATATTTCTTCAATATGCATTTTCAATGTTTAAAAGTATAAAATAATGTTAAATGAAAATGGCACAATTAATTTCTTTGTTAAAATTCCCACAAAAACATTAATCTGAGAAAAATTTCTTTATCTTATTAAAATATAAGAGTTTTGAAAAAAATATTTATCATATCCTTCTTATCTTTCTTTTAAGAAGTACCACCAAAAACTGTTGAACTGAAACAACTGTCATTTTGATCAATTTGAAGATTCATTTCTGATACAGAACTTGAAGTTAAAGATACTACTGAAACAGAAAGGTCTGCTTCTTACCTAGACTCACACCTAGAAATTGACAGTAAGGGCGGGTTAAGAACAAAACTTTACGACAAGAGAGATGACTTATTTTCCGATTGTAAACTTTCCGTTCATGTCTAGCAACATTCCAGTCGCACCTGCGTACGAAGTTTATATTTCTCAGTTGCTTCTCCAGGGCTTGTGCTTCCTATTAGGATTTTATTGATAGGGGTACGAAATATCCATTTCACAAAGGACAAAGAATATTTTCCCACTGTCGTGAATACAAATCCGTTCCCATACCGGTTGTGACTAACATCGATTGTGACTATACACCGGCGTTGTCTACTGAGTAAGACGACGGGTGGGGTTGCCACTAGTGGAGCAGGAGTTGCTCATCCTTCCGGGGCACCTGAATTCACCCTGGTTTTTATAGGGTTCGTGTTACTTCATTTAATCCAGTAAAGTGTTGTGTGTTCTATAACTGTCTTTCGTTTCATTTTGTTGGCCATGGTCTTGTCCGTTTTCCGACTTTGCGATTTCTGTCTGCCTCTTGGTATCTCCGAATTCCTCGATGTATCATACTTATTAAAATCAAAGATGAACTTGTAATTGTCAATATCAAAATAGGAGATGTGGCATGGTTGTCAGTGAGACAGCCATCCACCAAATGCCAGTCGAATTTAAACTTCTACAGGTCCCATTACGGTCTTCAATAATACACCAGAGTCCATACCAAAAGACCCCGAAATACAAAATGTAAAACTATTCATAAAACACGACATAGAAAAAATGGTGAACAAATAACCATCAATTTCTAATAAAACAACGACAACCACTGAAAATCTTCCTTTTGAGTACACATGCTGTCGCATTAGCATTGTCTGGTCAAGCAAAGAATAACAAACACAGTGTTGTTTGGTGTTTTTTCTGTTGGAACGAACATCATTGTTTTGGAAGAAATGAGTCTTTGAAAATTAACCTGCCTCAAGTATGGACCTTTTTTATTGTATATATTATTCTACATAATTCTGGAAGGTTGTGTCGTTCAGCTCTTGTAAGAACATGGCCATAATAGTCTTAAACAACCCTTCCTTCTCTGAACATGGCAATATGCTGGAACTAACGTGTCACAGTTATCCGAATCAGTTACATATGGGAAAAATCTTTAGTGGTCATAAAAAATTTCGAGGAGAGAATCTGAATGTCCGCATATAACATTCTATATGCAGTGATTTCAAAAACATGCTAAAATTTTATTAGCTTGAGTCATAATGACAAATGGAAATGGGTGATGGGATTTGAGGTTATTCGCACCATTTAATTAGTAACACAATTTATTAACAAAGATGAAAATTAGTGAAATATGAAGATTACTTTAATACAATACATATATGTATAACTATTTCTTTACAGTCACTCATGCAAACTCTATTTGGCACAAAATGCATTTTTGTAGTGCAGAACATTGATATATGTTTTGTTATTTGACATGGTACATTGTCAATTGTATTTGTCTTCACAATCATATTAGTATTTCATGCTGTGTGCCCCATTAATGTGCAGTTGAATTGCGGATAAACTATTCTTTTTCTATTCTATTCATTATTTACAAATTTTAATGTATGTGTACCATATACTTTATTTGTTAAGAACTACAGACAGCACAGCATTTGTTTTTTCTTATTCAAAATAAGTTAGTTATATCAGTTAAGAAAAAAACATCGAAAGGCTGCACAAATGTAAACATAAACGTTATATTGATCAGTTATAAAACTTATATGATATATGGTATAATATATGGACCAAGTTCAATTGCATTTATTAATTTTAATGGATTGTTTGTGATAAGGAAAATTATTTCGGTCTAATCATGGCCTCTGATTAACAAATTTGAAGTATATTGCAAGGCTTTTTGTATTTTGTGAATGATACAAAATAAAAAAATACGTCTGGTGCGGGTGGCTCTGCCAGCAATGACGTCAGTCTTAAAGAAAACATATAATCGTTTTTAATTTGCTCAAAACTCTTTTATATATGGCGCATTCAAAATACAATGTTTAACTATTTGATTTTTTTTGTTTGCAGTATCAGACACAAAAGAAGAAATTGGATCAATTTTTCCACTTCGTAACTACCCGTAGAAATATGTTAATTTTTTATATATATTTACCGTGAAGTCACTAATAAAATAATCGAACTCGAAAACAAATTTGGTTTCACCATTGCCAAAGGCGGATCCAGACTTGGAAAAGGGGCAGGCACTTGCCAACAAATACTCGTACATAAGAGGTTCTGACTTTGGAAAGGGGACCTGCCTTTACATACTCGCCTGCATGCAAAACAAGTGGTGAGATCATTTTTGCGTTTTCGAAAGGGGGCCCGGGCTTCCTTGCCCGCTTTGTCCAACCCTGCATTGTTGCAGATGACAATTTTGTCGCATTATGGCTGTCTAACTTCAGATATGGGATAAATAAACGTAATAACCAAACTGAAACGCGCATAGGCATGCCCTTATAACCTATAAAGACATCCTGATTGTTTTCTATCTGGTCAAGACAACCTCGGTCTTTGAGAAACAATTAACATAACATACATTAAAACATTATTAAATAGGAGATGCGATATGGTCACATAGGAAGCCAGATTCACCATATAACAGTCATTTGGCTGGTTGATAATGTAAGGGTGGTCAGTTACTTTAACTGTGTTCTGTCTATTCTGTCGCTTAAAAAGCGATTAAATGAGAAATTTCATTGCGTAGGTTTTCAATATGGTATTTCCGTTAGACATTTGCAATGTTATTGGCTGCTTTATATGGAGGATCAAAAACATATGTTTTATAAAGTTTCTTTATCCTTAAAATAGAATGAGATATACTGGTATTTTTATGATACGTCTTGCAATGTTTAATACGAATACCAATTATTTCCATAATTATATTAATATATTTGCCTTTCTTGCCTTACAGGTTATTACAATTCAAAAGGTGAATCGGCCTCAACAGTCATAAGTATTAACTTATTAAGCTTTTTCCAAGATTATATGTTCCAATTGATACCAAGAAACTTCAACAATGTAAAAGTAAAAAAAGGTATATGCACCAAATAAAATTACTGGAAGAAATTAAGTACAGTACCATTAACCTTTGTAATACAATTTTGTACAAGAGTAACTATAAACCAGGTTTGGGATATATATATATATAAACTATCAAGTAGTTTCGATTATGTGATTCTGTCATTTCACTCATTACCTTTGGTGATAAAAGGTATCAAGCAGAATATCTTTGTGAGAAATCCAAGATGTTTTGATCTCGGTTTTCTTTTGTTATAATTCTAATGCTACTGATGAGAGGTTACTTAAGCATATCAATATTCACTATAGATCCAGTTTAGAATATACATGCGAGAGATCAAAAGTGCATAGTCAAAAGAGACAAGACACATTTGAAGCACCCCAGCATCAGGTTCATTTTGATCTGGAGGGTTTAAGTCCATTTGCATTTATCATGCTCTTGATTAATTTGTAAGTTTCACAAACCAGAAACTTTAAAATCAAGAAAAAGACGACTGCTGCTGTCCTGATCAGCTTTATTCAATGTGGTGTCTCTAGAATAATTGTAGTATTGTATTTGGAAGTCCAAATTATTGCAAATATATCGTCAATTTAGCGGTATATTTTCTTAAATTTATCTATAAAATAAGATAAAGACGGATTTTCGTGGAGTGTGACCATCAACTTTGTTTCATAACAATAAAGAACAAAACTGCGATTAAATGGGCACAGTTGGCACCCAATGGAATGCATGTTGACAAATTTTATCGCCATGCCTAATGTTATATATTGCCAAAAAATAACTAAATTTATCATCCCTAATTCCATGGAGTCTAATGTTTGTAATAAATCTTTTCATCCAAAAAGAAAGGTCTATCACTGTTAACCGTAAAAGCATTTTTATATGTGTTTTATCAAATGCCCACTCTATGAGATATGAAAATTTCTGTTTAATAAGGTTATGCAGAAGTGTAGTATAGAGGATTGTAAAATCATTACTGTCCACAGTTTCAAATGGTTTATAAAGGCGCTTAGCATCAAGAGAATATTTTACACTCTAAGAATAAGTTATTTTATGGTGGTGGTGATGGTGCTATTTAAAAGAACAGACATTTTAATTGTAATGCACCTACCGGACACTGAGAAAAAAAAAGGGGGGGGGGTAATGTAATTTGTAACTAAAAGGAAATACCAAAACTCTGTTTTTCTTATTGTGTTTATATGTTTTTCTCTACTGAACAGACAACACAAGTACATCCTCCAAATTGGTCTTGCCTACAAGTATCTGTCAATACGGAAATCCTCGCAGCTGTACCAGATAAAAATGTGTAATTATTTAAAAAATTATTCAAGATGAAAATTTCTGATTATAAAATTCACAAAAGCTGTGTTTGCTTAGTTAACAAACTTATTGAACTGGAACAATAATTAGTTGTGCTGTACGAGGTTTTCGTGCAAAATCTTCAGATTGATACGACTGAGATACACTTTTTTTAATTGAACAAATAATAATTTTAATCGACATGTTTTATAAACGAACTTCAGAGATTCATCTCCCAACAGATGAAAGAAATGAATCAAAAATGGAATATGTAGAACCTATATGTAGAAATTACTTTTTCTTAACCCATTCTTGGGTTCACCCATCAACAGTCGACCGAGACTTTCCAAAAAAAAAAAAATGAATCAGTACACTTTTCGACCAGAGGCGGATCCTGACTTTTGGACAGGATTAGATTTCTAGATTTCGAATGGAGATTAAGACCAAAATTTACTCAAAACGTTACCTTTTTTAATTATTTTTGCGTTTCAAACGGGGAGCCTTGCCCCTGCCCCCCTGGATCCGCCCCTACAAGAAGCGGCAACAAATTTTTCAGCAAATCCAGGTAAATTGTAAGTAAAAAATAAATAAAATAAAATAAAAGTTCCATAAAGGAAGCTATTGAGTCCAGTCCTGTCCAATAGTTTATCAATGCCTTATCGAAGAGACAAACACGACGAGGACTGCAAATAGAAAACTATTTAAATCTTTCTAGCATTTTTTGCCGAGGATGTCGTCCCTAATGTTGATCTTTCTTCAATGGATACTATAGTTAATAAACTAACACAAAAGGGACCGAAAATGAAACCTTTTTAAAAAATTATAGAAGTTCTGATTTGAACTTTAAAATAAGTGAGTCTTGCAAAAAAGTAATTGCTCAACAAGAACAAATATTCTGACGTTCATAAGTATCTGGAATATCACTATCAAAAAAGTTGCCTCACCATGTCGTTAAAACACATACCATGTCACGTTTTTAATAAAAATCTGAAAAAAAACCAACCCTATAAAATCGCTTCAAAACAAATTGCTGATCCATGAGAAAGGTGAATTTTATAAAACTTTGCTAACCTGCACGTTATGTAACTTACTTAGTTATGATTGATTGTTGCTAAACCTAAGTATTATTTTAACCATGTTCATGATGAGAACATTTTAACAGTGAAAAATTAAAAAGGGAGGGACAGGCTTTAGGTCGGGGAATGTAACTGCCCCAAGATCCAAAATTAGGACTTTTTTGGTAGAGGTGGCAAATTAGGCCCATGCAACTAGTTGAAAATTGAAACTCATATTGAAGTTTTGTAGAGAGTAGAACGTGCCATTTCTACCAACGCAGAAGACTTTTACATCACATCCCACAGACGTTGGTTGAGATTTTATATAATCCGTTTCACTTTTAGAGCACATAACCTAGTGGATAAAATTTGAGAAGCCGATCTCTTTCTTCGCCCGTTCTGGGTGGTGACCAATATTTTATTAATCGGAACCAGACGACCCTGTAAATGAATGCATCAGTGATATGCCCCCGGGGGGATATATAGAATGAAGCCTTTCGGTTTTTGCACTTAAAGTTTAACGAAAAGACATTGAAAAAGGTATAAGATGTAATGATATATATGAACACGCTTGCTTGTGACCTTACGATCGCTATTTTGATCAATGCTTGATTTTGAGGAGTAATCAACAAAGGATGCAAAGATAATTCCCCAATTAAAGTTATGTGCATTTTTCCTGGTACGAAATGTATTGATTGCAGCTGATATATATTTTGAAGTTTAGACATTATTTTACTTAAAATAAATATACTTTGTAAAATTTAAGGTAGGTACCTAGCTACCTTAAAGGTAAGAGAAAACTTAAGTGTAATCTTAGTTTAAGTTGCTTTATGAATACCACTTAAGTATTGTGGACGGAGATTACTTAATCTGATATTTTCCTTAGGAAATACTTAAGTTAAGATGATATATGAATACCACTTAAGTAAAATGGGCGGGGTTTCCTCAAGTTAAGTGTTCCTTAGCAAAATCTTAAGATAAGTAGTTTTATGAATACGGTCCATGGTCATATAATTAAGTTGCTATCAAGTTAGGTTTCTTCTGCAGCTTGGATTCCTGTTTTGGAGGACATCAGAGATCACACTTTTGTCAGCTTGTTGACCTTGTCAGAAGTGATTCCTCTAGTCGCTTTAACAATCACCGTATTCATGAGTTCTGTTTTCCGGTTTTTCAGGGTGAAAGCCATTATAACTGTTCAAAAGTTCTTCATCTTCAGTGGTGGTTACTCAGGGAAAATGATCTTACCTCCTAACTTTTAACACTGACAAGTCTCGACTAGGATTGGGAGCCTTTCTGGGAAGCAACGCTGATATAAGGGCTTGGTCTCATGCTCAACAGATGGAACGCGCCAGTGCTATAGAGGTGAGAGCCGTCTTTCTAGCTCTCCGCCATGTTTAAATATACTCTTCTAATGAAGTCATTTTCTTAAAGACAACACTAGTAATGTAGCTTTACCTCGAAATCAGGAAGGCGCTCACCGTCTTTCCCTGTTTCAGTTAGCTAAGGAGATTCTGCTCCTTTGTTACTTTTGTTAGTAACACAGTTAGACCCTATTGTTAATTGAGCACATGCCCGGAAATCCAAGCATCCTGGCAGATTTCTATTTCGCAGCTCGACACAATAGAAGCTTGACAAATCAGTTTTTCGTGGCGTATTTATCCTTAGTAATTGTCCTTATTTAGATTTTTTGTAACAAGTCACAATTTCCCACTTTTGTTTCTCCAATTTCAGATCGAAAACAGAAATAGTCAATGCTAGTAGTCACTCGTGGAAGAGAATTCGGTGCATGCATTCCCTTTATTTAAAAGGAATTCGAAGATACCAAAGAGGCAGACAAAAATCGTTAAGTTGGAAGACAGACAAAACCACGGCCAACAAAATAAAGCGAAAGAAAAACACAGAACACACGACATTACACTAAAAACTAAAGCTTGAGTAACACGAACTCTACAAAAAACCAGGGTGAGTTCAGGTGCTTCGGAATGGTAAGCCACTACTGCTCTACTAGTGGTACCTGTCGTGGTACTCAGTAGACAAAGCCGGAATATAGTCACAACCGGTAAGGAACGGATTTGTATTAATGACAATGGGAAGATATCC
>JAULBM010042488.1:0-10757 GCA_032357055.1 Geukensia granosissima | reverse complement strand
AGTTCAGGTGCTCCGGAAGGGTAAGCAACTCCTGCTCCACTAGTGACACCCGTCGTGTTACACATTGTATTAAAAACTCGGTGATATTTTATTTGTTTTGGAAAGTTCAATTATTAGCTGATTACAAGTTACAAGTTATTTTGGAGAAACAAACTATCAAAAATTAATAATTTGTCTTAAACCGAAATAGGACACGAATGCGTTAAACGTTAAAAACAATTAACCACAACAGATACCTTAAAATTAAAAAATATCATAAACAATAAAAAAAACAGTCCAGCAAAAAGAAATTTAGTGTTTGGTTTGTCTTGGTTTTTTAAATGGCTATAATTTCTGTGCAAGAAGTAATTTAGTGTTTGGTTTGTCTTGGTTTTTTTTAATGGTTATTTTTTCTGTACTTGAAACATAGACAAGACAAGTGTGTGCTAGAAATAAGCAATCTTGAAATTAATTAAACGAGAAATGCACAACAATTGTGAACAGGAAATTAGATTTTTAACTGTGATATTTCAGGCTAATGAGTCTGCCTTATTAAAAGGAATATATGATATAATAAACAACATAATATTAAAAGGCTGTTGTGATTTTCTACTTATTAGTTCAAAAGGGTAAAACCACTTTCCTGATATTTAGTTCCGTCATTTGTAAAACTTGTTTCTGTAATTTATTTTTATTTTATTTGATTTTTATATTATGTTTTTCCTTTGTTTTGCTTGATACATTGAGTGAAGGAAATATATTTTACCATTGCATTTGAAGCTTGTTTTCACAAATTTGCCTATTAAAAAAAGAAAATTGTGTGACAATACGGCCTACCTGAGTTGTATTCAGGTAGATATATAGCCAGTTTAAATCGACTGGGCTAAAGGAATATGGAAAAGGAAAGCAGCTGGCTAGTAACATAGAGGTCTCGGGTTCGATCCCCGGTGGTGACGGTCGCAATTTTGTGTTGTAAATAATGCTCTACTTTCAACTGAATATACGCAAGAAAGATAGGTATTTTCGTTTATAATAATTTTCAAAGAAAAATGTAACTATGTATTCTTTTTCAATATTACATATTACCTTCATAAAAACGCTAAGATCAGGCAATTTCCAGTTTGTCTCTTAATTTGGATGTTTACTGGAAGGACATTCACATTTAAACACATTTTTTTCTACTAAAAGTTTATAAATGTATCCGCTTTCATTGGTATATAGTACCTATGGTTATGAATGTCCTTCCTTATAGTTGATAAATTATTAAATTTATATAAATTAGCTACGTTTTCAGCAATAAGACATGAAAATTAAATATTATAACATTTTGTACAGATATCATTCTTATTCTGTTAATTAGCAATTCGGACGATCTTATATTAGCTATATACTCCACCATAAAACCGTTCAATAAAAAATAACACCTTATTTTATTGATAAATCCACTCCATTGATCCCTTATGCCTACACTAAGCCTGTTGCATCCAGACTTTTCAAATACAAGAAGGTTTCAGTATTGATGATCTGAAATCCACACCTCCCGAATGCTCCTGCTCGTCGTCACCCTTTAACTATAGATCCGCCGGACAACTCAATTTTGTTACAAATGGTGAGCTACGACAGCTGCTATCTAAAGGTCCTAAATACCAAGTGCCAAATCCAATTAATTGGAAACAAAACTTCAAGCTCTTGATGGACTCAGTGGAGGACTACTTGCTAGAAAATGTAGAATTTGACACCCTTTCTGAATGGGTCAAGACTGTCAGATCATTAATTCAGATTCGGATTGAAAAATTACAAGGATCGATGAGCACAGAAGCTCCTTCAGTTTTCAAGGACCCTGCTGTCTTGAGGGACTTGTCCGTCATCCCTGAAAATTTCCCTATTTTCAGGCGTTAAAGCCTCAAACAACATTGTATTTGTTTGTAAAAAAAACACTACCTTGATTGCTTGATAAAAGAGTTCAGCATCAAGGACACATCTGGTAACCCGACATATTTCCCTACTACGCTTTCTAAAGAAGATATCCTGGTTAACCGAAGGTCGGTTCTGTCTTCATTTGGTATTGATACCAAAGAAGATGAGTAGGATCTGGCTTCTTTATTGTGGATACCAAAACTACACAAGTGTCCATATACAGAAATATATATAGCGGGTTCCTCCAGATGCACCACCAAGCCTCTTTCAAAATTACTTATAACTATACGGTTGACAGTCAAGGAAGGCATTCAAAAGAATTGTGATAAAGCGTACTCCACAAGCAGTGTTAATCAAATGTGGATATTAAAAAAAAACTCGAAAGATCTGCTTCAATACCTGAAATCCAATTCTTTTAAATTTTGTACAAGTTTGACTTTTCTTCTCTTTAAACCACGATTCCCATTCACAACTTAAAGACCGTCTTAAAAAGTGAAACACCAGTGTTTTGTTAAACAAAATGGAAACCCAAGATATAAATATTTGGTTTAAGGAAAAAAGACGTCTTTCTTTAATAGAGAACACACCACTTGTGTTAATAAATACAGTGAAGGTGATATTGTAATAATGCTGGACTTTCTGATTGACAACATCTTTGGCAGAGTTTTTCAACAGACATTGGCATTCAAATGGGTCCCCCCCTATTAGCCGATTTGTTTTTGTACTCGTATGAGGCAGAATTCATTCAGGGACTCCTCCGAATTAACAAAAAGAAACTGGTTAGATCGTTTAATTTTACTTTTCGCTATATCTTTGATGTTTTGTCATTGAATAATCCTACGTCAGTGAACCACTCGACCACATCCCATATTGTTATATTACAAATATATCCCAGCGAACCAGAAATTAAGGAGACCACAGACTCAACAAAAATCTGCTTCATACCTAGATTTAATCCTCGAAATTGACCAAGAGGGAAGATATGTTTCTTAGATTTTCATTTACGACAAACGGGATAACTTCAACTTTCCTATTGTAAACTTCCCATATTAATGTGGCAATATTCCTTCTTCCCTTGCCACCAGAGTTTATGTTTCATTATTGATTCGAAAATCTCGTGGCTGTTCCATGTATCAGGATTTTTTTAAGAGAGAATTGCTGTTGTTGCATAAACTACTACAACAAGGATACATCCAATGGAGACTGAAGTCGTCCTTCCTAAACTTTTATGGTCGTCATCACGAATTGGTTGATCCATATAGTATCACTGCATATTAAATAGGTTATGGACCTGTTACCGATAAAACAAAAATAAGTTGACCTCTTCTCGGATTGACGTTAACCAGGATTTGAGATTTGGGATTCCACGACGGGTTTTGCGCGCAGGACAAGGATTGCTTACCCTTCCGGAGCACCTGATCCCACTTCTGTTTTACAAAGGAGTTCGTAAATCCAAGCTTTTGTTCCTTTGTTTACGTTTTATCATTTAGTTATTTTTAAATTTGTCCTGTCTCTTTAGACTATGCACTTTTGATCTCTCGCATGGGTATTCTACACTGAACCTAAAAATAAAAAATAAAGACAAAGAAAAACCGACGAAACGCATGAACGATGAAGCATGCCACCGTTGACATTAAAAAAAACGGACAGCACAAAGCAAAGCAATTAATTAAATAAAAAATGTTGCAATGTGTTCAAAGTTTTTTGCCATTCTGTTCAGTCCCGTTCAAGTTCTTATCTTTAAATGTTCTGTTGTTTTTTAGCTTTAGCATTTTTAAGACGCTTACCCTTCCGAAACACCTGTTCCTACTCCTGATTTGCTAAGGCGTTCGTGTATTATTAGTTTCTTTTGTTTTCGTTTTATCTTTTAATTTGTTTCAAATTGTTCTGGTCTCTTTGAACTATGCACTTTTGATCTCTCACATGAGTATTCTACACCGGACTTTGCAATATTCCTTCCACAAGATGGTTTAACTATACAAACAATAAATTCAATTCAGATTTAAGAGCTTTAGAAAAAAAAAACAATATTGCTGTGTTTTATTGGGCTTTTTTCAGCCAGTTTTCCGTGAATTATAATAACATGATTTACATTAATATTAACGTTAACAATGTAATCTATTTTTTTTCTGAAAGATAAAAAAAATCTTCTTTTCTATTTAAAGGGTAGCGCACACGTATTAATTTTACTAGTAGAGCCGTAGTTTGTTACTGTAAGCAAACTGTTCATTGTCATTTACAGATTGATATAGTTAAAAATTTGTCCATTCCGTGCAGAATTAGAAATAAGAATTACGACCTTAATGTTTCACGGTTTATATCTTACCTTATATAACTTATATACCTTTTAATATTTTTTTGAAAATTGAGAAATATTTCTTATAACAGTTTTGTGGTCTTTACGGCTTTGATCACGCCATCATTTGGTCGTCATTCAGACTATTAACCAGTCAGTTGTCTCGTTTTTCTTGATTTAAAGAAGAAAGCAGAAATAACTATGCAATTAACTTTAATAGTCTGGTCGTTTGCACAGTATAATGTAACCATTAACCAGTATGATGTGTGAATCTCAGACTTAAGAAAGATTGTGGTCTGCATGCTATGCTTCAAAACATATTTTTTTTAAAGTTATTAGTCAAGTGTAGAATACTCACGCGAAAGATAAAAGTAAATAGTCGAAAGAGGCATGATAAATTCGAAACAACTAAACGATAAAAACAAAAAGAACAAAGGGTTGGACTTCAAGTGTCCAACAACTACTTTACAAAACAAGAGTGAAAGCAAATTTTGAATTAGACTTTTTATAATCTGCTTTATAAAAAAGATTTGTTTATATTTAGAAAAGAGAGTATCTACAATTATTTGGATATACAAATATAATAACAGAAGTGTTGAACACAAATTAAAAACATCAACAAATCACACTACCAACCAACAACTACCGGCACAGAGTGAATATTTACTACCACAAAGACATACAGAAAAATAACTTATGGGCTAAATAGCCCGACCTGGTGCAGGTGCAGGATGTGACTGTGTTAAAATAGTGTTCCGGGTACCAAAGCTTCAAATGATAGTGGGCAATGCATTCAAATGCCATCTTTTTTCAAATGCAAGGCCAAGCTATTGACCTGTGAAGAATGATTCCACTCAGATTACAATCGAACTCAGACCTAAGTATATGCAAGAACATAATAATCTCTGTCTTCATGAATGTGATCGAGACGAAGTAGAGATCTTTCCAGGAAGAAATAAAATATCATGTTTCTACATACTTTGAACATGTTTAGTGATCAAGGTACCTTAATCGACTAAAGTTTAAATATAGGATTATCATTGCAAGTATTAGGTGCTATTGTTCTACAACAAATGTGTAAACTTTTCATATTGCTTATATTAAAAAGAAATTTCACCCAGTAAATAAAGTAACAGATGTGGCCTTTTTGTTCTGTCGCAGTTGGATACAAGGATTTTGCTGCATGAACTATCCCGCGATGACCAAATGTTTGATTTGGAAATTTTACTTTTATTTGAATGTAGCAATGATGCAAAGTCTTCTTGGCCAAAGGAACGGTCGTTTTAAGTCTCTTCTAACTTTAAAAAAGCCTGGTTTAGGAGAATTTTTCAGTTCAGTGTAGGAAACCAATGTGAAAGATCAAAAGTGCATAACCAAAGAAACAAGTCAAATTCGAAACAAACTATAAGATAAAACGAAAGCAACACAACAACAAAAAATAAAGAACAAAGGACCCCAAGAACTCCTGAATAAAACAGGAGTAGAATCAGGTGCCCCGGAAGGGTAAGTAGCCCCTTGTCTCGCGAGACACCAGTCACGGAATCTTCAGTATCAAAGTGAGTGTAATATCGGGAATTCAACTTTAGTGTAGAGTCAATTCGTGTAAGATCGGAAAGGAAACGAGTTGTCATGAAATAAGGTTATCTTAACATACATGTTAACAGTACAGTTAATCACCGCTTACATAAGGTCTGAATATTTCTTCTCACCTTGCTTTGTGCATTCATATATATTTTCACCTTTTGCAAGGACAGAATATTTATTTTCAAAATCTCCAAGCTTTTATTTTTTTATTCACGATTGTTACATGTCACCAAGTTATTTAAGTGATATCTAAATTAAAACTTCTAAAACAGGACCGCAATGCACTTTCTTAAGAACAAATGAGAATGGAGATTAAAATTAATTTTAAAATATTTTAAAATTCTTGTTAATATTATTTGAAATCTATTTTTTTTTCATACTTTTTACATGTTTACTTTGCTTTTGCTGCAGGCTTTTACCTTTCCCAGTACCAACAGTTAAAGCAATTTACCAATCTGACAATCAAGTTGATAAATTTAAATTGAGCTATTATATTGTCAAATTGATAGGTTGTTAGTAAAGCAGTGAAATGAAAGAGTTTTACCTCTGTATTGTGCCAACCAATTTAAAGCTACTTTATATGGACTAGTTCCTATTATTTTGAAGAGGATTAAAATATTTTGTAAGATGTTAAAAAAGCATCAAACAGCATAAAACTTTGAATACAGAGATTAACAGTATTTTTTCATTTCTTGGGAATCAACATAAAACGTTGAAATTTGTTTAAAAATGTCCAAAACTGACAAATCAAGGGAAACTAATAGATTAAACTTAAATTTTGACAGTTGTCATGCTTGAAGATATCGTCACAGTTTTTTAAATTTAAGTAAGTTTTTAAACCTTTACTGGCAATATAAGTGATAAGGAACTGGTTCTTTATCTTGACTCTATTACTCCACTTTTATGCAAACCATGATTTTCCCAATTATAAATCTTCATCATTTAATAGCACAATGTATATGAATTTTCTGCTGATAATTTGAGATCAAAACATTTATGTATGTTGCTAAACATTCAAATCTTATGACAATATTGAATTATTGCTTTTTCTAACATCAAAATAAATACTATTAAGTGTTTATGAATAAGAGTGACAGAGTGATGAACAGAAATCTGGTCCCTTTAATTCCCACTAGTCCAGTTTATTACCATAGATTTATGGTTTTAAAATTTAAAAGACTTTACCAAAAAACTGCAAGGAATTTATTTTTTCATTTTCATCTGGCAAAAATTTTCTGCAACAATTCTACTACAAACCCCCAGAAATACCACAGTTATTATTTTCTTTGATTTGTCAGTTTTGTCATTTTTCTAAAAATTTCAGCTTTTGATGTTGTTTTCCCAAGAAATAGAATACAGTTACCTCTATAAAAATTAATTCCGTGTTTCACTAATGCAATGTGGAAAGTTGTTGTTTGAAGATTTTTTAACATCTTACATTATTTTAATCTCTTTCAAAATTATATGTACTAGATAGTACAAACATGTTTTAAATCACTTCCCAATTGTTACAATGCTGAGGTAAAAAACTTTTATTTCACTGCTTTACTAAAAATCCATCGGTTTGGAAATCCAAAAGTTCGATTTAAATTGATCAACTGTATGCCAGATTGGTAAATTGCATCAGCTGTTGGGTCTGGGAAAGATAAACTCCTGTAGCAAAAGCAGAGTACAATTTAATTATTCCCTATTAAGAACATCATTCTTCACAGCTTTGAGTGACCAAAAAACTACCATTTTATAGGTCGAGAGCACTTTACTTTGTTCTATATATTTTTTTTTAATTACTAGCACCTTTGTGTGCAGCAATAAAACACGTCACATATTCTGTCGTATTGCTCGCATTGGCAGTAACAAATACACATCGATATTTTTTTTTACATTTTGAAACTCAGAAATTTGTCATCCGCCGTTCGTAGGCTTTTGCTTTTGATTTACTTCGGACTGTCTGCGATAGTTTTTCAATGTATTATCTTTTAAAAAAAGTTTTTACAAACTTACCAGTATTAAAAGATTTCAGTTTAAGTAAGTGGCACCTAAACCACTCTTTTGCTGTTTATTTATTGTACGTTTTTTAAAAATTATTTAAACTATTTTATTGTTTACCTAACATTAAAATTAATGGATTCTGACATTCAGACTAACACTTCGTATTTTCATTCAGCATTATTTTGGCATTTGTTGCTTTGGTTTTAATCTATCAGTTTTATTAACATCATGATTCCTTGAAATTGTAAAGTAATTTAGCTTGTTTGGCATAAAATTTACCAATGTTATCTTCTGTGTTAACAGTATCTGAGTCTTCAGTTGTCGATCTTGAAAATTACTAAAAGTCCATACCTATATAAGATTACTGTTGAAAAATTAGTTTAATGCTCTAAGGTTGACCAATGTCATTCATCTTTTCAGTTCTATTTGACAGGTGATTGACATAATATAGAAATGGTATTTCAAACATTACTTTTCCCTGCTAAAACATTGTTAGATGGACAATAAAATTCCCGAAAGAGAACGCAATTGTAGAAATTATGATGTACTTGATGACAGAACATTCATTTGATAAAAATTTAGAATAAGAAAATTAATTTACGCGTATCCAATTTTTCGCAATGGTTAACCACTGGCAAGTTTTTGAATGCTGGAAACGTTATGAATTGGGATTCTGAAATGTATGTTAAAATCTTTGGAAAAGTACGAAGTTAATAATACCACACTATAACAAACCTTAAACTCTTGAATAGAAAATGCATATAGTGATAAATTGCAAATGGATTGAAATGCTAGTGTTGGCGTAAAGCTTGTTCAAACTATTGAAATTCCTATACAACAATCATGGGACTATATGAAAACAACTCCAGTTTATTTAATGTCACTATAATTGATGTTTCACTTTAATTTATTAAGCATATTGTCACATGGAAGTTTGCAAACATGTAACAAGTGTATCAGCTCTGAGGAACGCGTAAATCTGGCCGTAATGTGTGTACTGTTATCAGTGTTACTATGAAGGCTGCGATATGCACTAAAACTTTGCATTTTCATATTTCTTTTATATAAAATGCTTTCTTTTTTCATTATCCCTAGTCAATTTGCTCTTTTTTTAAATAATCGAACGACAATAATATTTCGAGGCGAGAGTACCTTTGTCTGTATGATTATGCTTATTTGCACAAATAGCAATAACACTTTAAGGAAATTTTGTGAAATTATTGCTTCTTCAGGCGTGACAGTAGTACACTTAGGTTTTTTACTTTTTTATTTGTTCGTTTAAGTCTCGGATACATTTTATCGTTACTTTTAAAATTAAAAAAAAGTATTTAGGTGGGATGTTAGCATTTGGCCCTTGTGGTTGCTAATGGGAAATTTAATTGAACGGATGCCACAGAAAGCATGAAATGGAGATACTTAAAATATTAGATGTAAATGAAATACAGCATGTTTCAAATGACAATTTATTAATTCTTTATCATATCAAGTAAAATCAGTTTATAAATGCACTATTGTTATAAAGTACTTCATTCAAGTTGTATTTGGCAGCTGAGTGACATGTTATAAAAATATTTTGAAACATTACATTATTTATTATTATGTAAGAGTAAAGATTTTTTTAAGGAATTTTTTTTATAGATACAATGTATTGAAATATGTTTTTTAAAGAACATTTTACAATGATAAATGTGTTAGCAAAACCTTCACCAGTTTCAAAAAGCAGAAAACCGAATGCACATTTTAACTTATAAAATGAAGGAAGACAAAAATAAGTTGAACTCTTCTCGGATTGACGTTAACTCGGATTTGAGATTAAGGATTCCACGACGGGTGTTGCGCGCAGGACAGGGGATGCTTACCCTTCCGGAGCACCTGATCCCACCCCTTTTTCAAAAAAGAGATTGTGGTTTCAAAGCTTTTATTCCTTTTGTTAACGTTTTGTCTTTTAGTTTGTTTTAAATTTGTCTTGTCTCTTTGGACTATGCTTTTTTATCTCTCGCAAAGGTATTCTACACTGGACTATCATCAGTTTATACTGGCGGTAACACTGATATCTTTTCAAATACAATCAACACTGAAAACGTAAGATATCGTCTTCTAGTTGACCAAGGGCCCTTATATGGAATTGGATATTATTTTTCGCGTTTTTCATTTTTTGGGAGGGGGGCCATTTTTGTATGGCTTTGTTTAGGTACCGACCGGCACTAAAAATTCGAAGACAAACACCGGATAGGAGTGAACGTTAAGTTCAACTGTAGTATTTGTGTACATTTTTATCGCAATATTATAAAAGCTAACACAACTTTTTTTATATGAATGTATCAAAATTCACAGATGATTGAACAAGAGCTTGGTTTTATTTCAGACAGTGGAAGATTTAGAAGAACGAGTGAAGAAAGCTGGTATTGAAGTTTCTGTGAGGCAAAACTTTTTAACTGATCCAACTAATGCTGTTAGGAATCTAAAGGTTTGTATGTGTAGGAATGAAAGATTTGTTAGGATTATAAAATATCGACCTCTGGTAGCCTAATCCTATTTGTACATTTGTATTTAGTAAAAGGAGATCTATGCGGTGTGATAGACCCAACACGTGTAAATTTCAAACTTCTACAGGTTGCCATGAGGCCTTCAATAATGATCACATGTCCACATTCTACGGCAAACTGTAAGAGACGCCAAACAGTTGTAGTGGTGAAATTTGGTTTTTATTTGTTTTTGAATTTTATTTCACATGACAATTTAATGTAAAAATCAATCTTTTTTTTATTTTATTTATGGTCATCAATTTTTTTTTCTTTCACTGTAATATTGTGGATTTGTCAAAAATAGCAGCATTTAAAATTTCTCACGTTACAGCTATATCAAGATACTTTGTCATGTCTTGTGGATTGTGTGTATTGGATCTCTTACATAGGTATTCTACTCTGGACTTCTTAGATCACCTACTTGTATCAAAATACAAATAATCCAATCAAGAATAAATATTGTGAAT
>JAULBM010042478.1:0-10757 GCA_032357055.1 Geukensia granosissima | reverse complement strand
TTGTGTATTGTATGTATTTCTTATTGCCCCCTGAGGGCCCTTAATTGGTAATAAAATGATTTGATTTGATTTGATTTTTTTATAGGTATAGACATAGATATTTTATATTTTAACATAATCAAACCAAGAATGTAACGATCATTGAAGCCAGTCACGTTTTTTACTTGCATTCGTTACTCCAGCTTTAGTTTTCAGTGTAGTGTTGAGTGTTCTATGTTTTTCTTTCGTTTCATTTTGTCAGCCATGGTCTTTCTGTCTTCCGACGTACGATTTCTGTCTGCCCCTTCGGTATCTTCGAAATCCTTTTACTTTGTAATTCGTTCATTCGTTGTATATTGAAGGTATCCAAAAGTCAAACAGGTTTAAAAAAAATCGAAGATACCAAAGGGGCAAACAGAAATCGTTAAGTCAGAAAAGGGACAAGACCATGGCCAATAAAATGAAACAAACGACAAACATAATACACACGATACTACACTTATAACTAAATCTTATTTAATCACGAACCCTACAAAATCTAGCTTGAATTCTCGTACTCTGCTTAATCACTAGTTATTTTAATGTTTTAATCCATAAACTGTTTTCTGTGACTGTGCATTGTAAATGATGAAGTGGACCATGAACGTCAATTGCAAAGTTGGAAATAAAAGATATCAAGTTTTATTTTGACTGAAATGGATGTAACAAGATACCACGACATGAAAACAATGGTACAAATCATGTAATACACGAACAATTAAGATCCTAGATACACACAACTGAACAAATAAACAGAATTTGACAAACAAACATATTTCTTCCTTACTTTTAAATACACAAATAATATCTTATTCAGATTTGTGAACGGAATTGCAACATTCCAGCCACAGCTATTTATGGAGTGCATTAATCAATTGATGGGATATATCTGGATTTTTCGTTAGAGAGTAGCTGCTGCCAGAAAAGCTACTTAACCAAGGATTTCTAATGTACAGTCGCCATCACTTGATGAACCATTACACAAGTGATAGAAGTTCTGTTTTATTCCGGATGCGACTACCATGCATCGGCTTTGACTACAATAATACAACGTGTGCTGCTTACCCTTCCTGAGCTTCCGAGCTCGCCCTCATGTTCCCTATAAACCTGAGGACGGACCCTATGTTCTAGCTTAAGCATTAGTTTTTCTGTGTAATCTTTTGTGAACTGTCTTATGAGTCTGTTCTTTTTGGCCATGGTCTCTTACTTGATCAATTTTTACTTTCCTTTTGTCATCTTTGAATTCTTTCAGTAAATTTTCCCTGTGGATATTATTTATTCAAAAGGTAATCGTTTTTTAGTCTGTATGAATTATCCAGCTGTAAACATTAAATCTAATGCACGGATTGAGATTCTTACATCTAGGACCTGAAAAATATCTTACCCTTATTATAATAGGTGTAATATCAACATGAAGGACAAATTTCACAATTTTTATAAGACAAATGTTCAATCCAATCAAAATCAAATTTTACTAAAAATGACCTGGCAATTTTTTCACAGGACATTCTAGAATGATAGCTTATATTTACCTAAACGACTTTAGGGATATAAGGTTAATCTCGTCTATCAGGAATTACCCTACACTTCCCGTCTTTGTTACTTTATTATTTTCATACACAATGATGAAAATACTGCCCGGGAAAATAATTTAAAAGAAAATTAATATAATTATATTTGAATGCCTTCCCAAGTACATGTATTTGAACTAAAATTTTTCATATGATGATATTTTTAATTCATATGTTACAAAGAAATCGAAAAAACCAAAGGTTCAAACAACAGGGAGAAGTCGAAACACACGGCAATCTCGAGATCAGGAACAAGACAGAACATTACACATAAACATATAAAACAAAAACAAATACCAAACAACGAAGAATTCGGATCCCATCAAATACCTGGGGTTACTTCGGGTGGTCCGGGAGGGGAAGCAGTTCCTGCCTCTTTAAAGACACCCGCCGAATTGTCAATTTTCCTATCTTGTACTAGTCATTCAGGGTAAAAGGCAAGGTTTCATGAGATCACAACCTTCAGGCGGAGAAAGCGAACAGCCTGTTTTGATTAGGTCCGTCTTTATCTGTGAAACGGACCGTAAAATTTCTGTGATGACTTCAACCGAGGCGCCACCTTTCCCTGTCTGAGCGGTTTTTTGTGTAGCGACCCAGCTCTGTCTAGAAAATCGCTGTATAGGACACATGGCTTTGAAAAACGTATGACATTTACAAATTTAGATATGACCTTTTATTTGTCACAAGACAGTTTTTCTTTTAATTCCATTTGGTAATATATTGAACTGAGTCTTTTTAAATTTCTTTCACTTGAAATGGGCTGTGATTGTTTAATCTAGGATTAATTGCTGGAAGTGAATGAAAGTATTCATCATGACTTTAATCTGGAATTACCTTCTTTCTATTGGATGATCTGATTAGATACTTATTTGCTGTGTCATTTCTTGAATTTTCTGAAAGGAAGATTTGGATGGTCTCTGTTTTTTAAAAGGCCATGTGACATTTTACCATTACTAAATAACCATCGTCTGTCTGTCAACAATTACAAAAACAAATCTTCTCATTTGAAATCGCTGACATGGTATATTTTAAATTTTAAAGAATGAAAAAATTACCCATTTCAATATTCTTGTTCCTGCAAAACAATATTCCTGAAGTGTCTCTGTCCAGATAAGTAATAAATGTATTACAAAATACCATTATCAATTTGATGCACTGTATGGCCATAATTATTTAAATGAATGACAACTTATTTAACAGAAAGACCATGAATTCGCTCTGTCACTCTTGTATTTAAATGTGGAGTACAAGAATTACTAGCTATTTTACTAAACTTGTTTATCATAAACAAATATTTAAGAAAATTTACAAGTTCTGTGCTCAGTTGGTTATCAAGGAGACATTTGTTTACCTAAACAACAGCAGTTTTCCATAAGATGGTCCACATAACATTGATTTGGAATGTCCACCACTAGGAAGCGTCATATTACGTTCTGATGGCAACCGATGGAATCGGATGCTGCTAGTTGCTATTGATTAAAATTTGAAGAAAATGAAACAGAGGAATCACTGCATACAAAGGTAAAAAACACTCGCAGTACTTTTAAACACGACTTACCTTAAAGGAAATTGCCCGATTTATCCCTATTATAAACATGTTTAGACTAGCCTCGAGTCGCTTCAATGCCCATGATTTGATAGGTAAGTTAAATGAATAATTTCAAGTGTGGAAGCTTATAACTTACAAAATACAGACTTTACTTTGTGAAAAATGTATATGACATTTAGAGCCCGAGGGGAAATCGAGTTTTCTAAATGTTCATAATAAGTTTGTCTAAAGAGCGACTTGACAATTTTTTTTCCTGTAGGTCTATAGTTTTCTAACAGATTCAAGGGAAATCATGGGGAAATAACGACGATATGTTCATTAGGAATGAATTACAATCGTCCATTTCAGTAAGTTACAAATATTTAGATGATCTTATCAGTTTTTCATTTGTATCTTTCATATGCACGTTTAATTTACACGAGAAAAGTTTATTTTCTATGGTAAAGAGAAGAAAACCATACAGTGTGACATTCTTCTTTTACTCTATATGCGAGCTTTTAAATATATTCCATGATACACCAGACACAAATATCGACAAAGATCATACCAATGGTACATATCACATCACCTTGTTTTTTTTTATAGTTCACGTTACGGCTTTCTGTAGTAGATTGTCAAACAGTGCTACGGATTTTTCACATAGAATCGGGGCGTTACATTGACTTCAAAGGCAACGACTTCATTTCTTATTAAGAAACTAATGGGTTAAATCCATGAAAAACAAAGAGACCACGAGACTGCAAAGCGCCTTTATCCCATAAGATAATCAGCAGTTTGTATAATTTATCATCAAGATAGAGGACCGGACAAATAATAAATCTGATAAAACACATTATAACAATCACCAAGATGGTTTTACAAGCCGTTAACAAAAATATGCAATCCAATTTCATTTTTTTTTAAATATATAGCATAGAAGTCCTTCAAACACCTTCCAAATTCCATGAATTAACTTAAATAATCTTAATACTAGGTGAAGATCCGCAAATATTGTAATGCCAATTTTGATTACTTCATGTAAGACTCTCAGATCTGTTTTTTTTTTTTAGAATTGCCTAGAAACCCCTTTTCTGTGCAATTGCAATTTGCCAGAAAAGTGGTTTCTAGGCAATTCTTGATGTCAACACCTTATTATTTCAGCATTGATCTAATGCATTTTTCATAAGAAAATATAATAAATATACGAGAAATGTTATAAATTCGATACAGTCGATTTTATGCTTGCCTTTTTTTTTGGTTCCACTAAACGAAAAAGATGCTGATGAAACTCTGAAGAAGCCGAAGTTGACTGGAACAAACATCACATGCGAGACAGTCATACTCAGATACTTACTTTTCTCCCAAGACAATACAGAGGTAACGAAAAATTATTTCTTACAGTTCATGTTTTTATACCACTTATTCTGAACTCTAACATAATTTACTTTAAGAAGGAGCATGCGAGATATACAGAAATTGTAAATGTAACCAAATTTCCAATAAACCTTATAGTACAATTGTCTTTTTAAGTAATTATATTTAATTTCGTATGTGGAGATTTACTTGTCTATTCAAAATATTTGGGGCTTTACGCATTCAACGTTGTCTTTCTTTTGGACAAAGTCATCACTTTGTAGATATTTAACTAAAATCATGGTAATATTGGTTATTAGATTTTATTAGTTGTTGATTTTGCTCGAGTTTCTTCTCTTTGTATAGTGATTTGATAAGTAAGAACGTTAATAAACAGCAGAACTTATAAATCCGTCAACATTGGTTAATGCATTCCTTTAAGTTGACCTTAACTTCTTCACGTCGGTTTCTGTGAAATATTGCGACACAGAACTTACAAAGGACTATGAAGAAGTAAGTAAAAGTGACCAAGAAGTCAGCGATGATGATTCCAGAAAGGTAGAGTCAACAAATTTCGTTGAGATTTCGTCTGGCATTCGAGTAGTTGACAAGTTAGGAATTAAGTCCGCTAGGGGTGAAAAAGATAAAACTGCACGGATTTTACCCCATTCAGCTTGCGTTGCAGCCACAAGGCTACTGGTTTTTGAAAAACACGACGAGAACTTTGCTGGTATCAAACTACATTCCAGTTTTCTGTGTGGAATTTCTGGGTTGTAATTTGTTACTTTTTTGGTTCATATGTAATCGTGAGTACTTTGATATAGAAAATTGATTGATTGATTGAATGGTGCTTAACGTCCAGTGGCAAATATTTCATGCGTATTCAGGACGAGAGAATATTAATGAATTATGATGATAAATTAACCCTGCTTTGTACTAGACCGACACGCTGAGGCGTATTTTTAACGTGCTAGCTCACGAAAGCAACAGTCCGCAAGAAGACATGACACATTATTCTGACTCTGGGCCAGTCTTTGCTCTTACTCCTAAATGCTGCGTGCTTAGCGGAGAAGCAGCAAATACCAATTTTATTGTCTTTGGTTTGACCCGGCCGGGGATCGAACAAACGACCTTCCACACTAGAGGCGAGCACGCTGACCATTACACCGCCGAGGAGGTTTGGTAAAGAAAAACTTACAAAGGAAAGGTTGAAACATCTCGAGAAAGTGGAAAATTGGGAGAACTGAGATGGTGTTTTAAAGAATACGTTCAGAGAATAAATATCTAACAAAGACATATGGAGTATTGAGCAACCGGTGCAGTTAGTAAAGAACCTGAGTATAAAAATACAAAATTACCAATGTTGAATAAATATGGAGAATTTTTGTGTGCTATATGTACATTTCAAAGAGTAACGTCTCATCAGTAGCATTAGAATCAAAACGTAGGAAGTCCAAGAACCAAACATAGCAAAAGAAGCACTCAATTAAAAAAAAATCAAAATGGGAAGAAAATCCGAGGGCAGGGACAACTACTAAGTGCAATACTTTTCGAGACCTTTCCGTATTTTAGTACTTTTGAATTTTAACAAATGCAGCAATCATATGTAAATTATTGTTTGATAAATATCATGTCAGACAAGTCTAACAACTGGGCTGGTCAATATCCTCGGGAACACACCCGGTCCACCAGCAGAGGTATCGACCCATTGGTTTCAAAATTCAAAATTACCAATGTTGAATAATATGAAGAATCTTCGTATGCTATATGTACATTGCAAGGAGTAACGTCTCATCAGTAGCATTACAATCAAAACGTAGGAAGTCCAAGAACCAAACATAGCAAAAGAAGCATTTAAATAAAAAAAAATCAAAATGGGAAGCCAAATCCGACGGCTGGGACAACTACTAAGTGCAATACTTTTCGAGGCCTTTCCGTATTTTAGTACTTTAGAATTTTAACAAATGCAGCAATTTTATGTAAAACATTGTTTGATAAATATGATGTCTTTAAAAAGACCAATACCAGTATACTTAGAGGACATGTCATTTGAACACATGTTGTGCATTTGAGTGGTTGGTAGAACCATAAATGAAGAAATAATTACCAGTCTTTTTACTTATTTTGTAAATATTCGACTGGAAATACCAGTAAGAAGTTATTCAGTAAATAACTTGTTATTATGTGCTTTGTAAAGAAAGGTAATTGTAATTCATTACCAATTGTCTGCAATTACAATTTATCTGTTTATATGTACATTCATAGTTTCGTTGTTAATATAACTATATCTTACCACTTACCACCACCTGTACATTTATGCCGCAATGGAAGCGGGAGGTTTAACCCACCATTTCTTTTGAAATGCCTGTACCAAGTCAGGACCATTGAGGTAACCAACTTTCCGGTGGTGTGATACCCATTTTGCCGTATGTCTTATGGACTTTGATTTGTTCGGTAATTGTGTTATATACTTTATTTAAAACACTTGACGACAAAAAACTAACTGTTCAGTCTTTGCTTTTGTTCAGGAATTTTTACGTTGTTTGATTGGTTATGCTTACGCTTTTTGTATATTTATTCCATGAATGCACATTGAATAAACAACTGAAAATAAATATATCTGCTATATCGTCTCCGAATCGTAATGTCGTCGGACATATCACATGTGATTTTATATATTTCAGTCCAAAAATAAATAAGTTGATTTATTTTACCAAAAGCTTCCTTCACTTAATTTTGATGTCAATATGCCATATTTTTTTTCTCCAGTTATTATACAGACGTTCTAACGGTCAAGAGAAGAGATTGCTTGATTGAATGTAGTTAAACGTCAATGCATTCATTTTTATGGTGAGAGCATATTGATATACAAAGTTGATAAACTTTGCATTGGGTTTTTACCACTTTTGACCACTGGGTCGATTCCTCTGCTGGTGGCCAAGAGGTCCCCGAGAGTATTCACTAGCTCAATTGTCAGACTTGTCCAACATGGAAATTATCAAAACAATGTTCTACTGAAATTTGCTGCTTTTTTATAAATTCTAAGGCACTAAAATACTAAAAGGCTGAGAAACACATTAAATTTAATGGTTGGCCCTTCCATCGGATTTGGCTTCCTATTCGTTTTGTTTGGATTTGAGTAATTCTTTTCTATGTTTGATCTTGAACTCACTATGTTTTGGTTCAAATGATACTGATGAGAGATTACATCTTGAAATGTATATATAGCATACACAAATTCCCCATGTTTATTTAACATTAATAAACTTGTATTTTGAAACTACTGGATCAATTCCTCTGGTGGAAGACCATATGTCCCCTTGGTATTCACGAACCCAGTTGTCAGACTTGTCTGACATGAAATTAATCGAATAATGCTTTATAGAAATTTGCTCGGTTTATTCAAATTCTGAAAAGAATACGCAGATACCAAAGGGCCAGACAGAAATCGTTTAATCAGAAGACAGACAAGACCTTGGCCAATAAAAAGGAAACGAAAGACAAACATAGTACGCACAGGACTACACTGAAAACTTACGCTAGAGTAACAAGAACACCCTACAAAAACTAGGGTAAGCAAGCAACCCTGCTCCACTAGTGACACCTGCCGTCGTAATCGATGTTGGTCACAACCGGTATAGAAACGGATTTGTTTTCACGACAGTGGGAATATATCCATTGTCCTTAGTGAAATAGATGTTTCGAACAAGTCAACCAAATCATGAAAAATTTCGGGAGTGATGGCTTTAATCTTTCCTTGGTAAAATTTGGTTCAGTAGCTTTCTTGTCAGCAGTAACCTTCTATTAATAAAATAATAATAGGACGCTCGCCTTAGAGTAGTGTATCAACTAAGAAAAAATAGAATCCGTATGCAGGAAAGAATTGAAAATATGGAAAAGCTTCGAAATATTTGCACTTAGTAGTTCTCGTCGTCCGATTTGCCTCCTATTTCCATTTGTTTAAATTTGAGTACTTCTTTTTCCATGTTTGGATCTTTGACTTCTTATGCTTCTGGTGAGAGGTTACTCCCTGAAATATACATAAGAGAGTCAAACTTAAACGAAAAAGGCAACATAACAGGGTTAATAATTTGAAAAAAAAAACGTTGATAGAATGACCAATGTGTTAAAATCCCAGGAAAGCAGAAGTTTTAATGTTTGCAAACGTTAACTTCCCGAAATAACATTTCAGTTAAATGGGGAGGATATAATTCCGACAAATTTTCATAAACCTTTGGGCGGTACGTTTAGTAATGGTGCCAATGGAATGTTCATATTGATAATATTGTAAGTAGTGTGTCTAAACATCTCAATGTTTTACGTAAACTAAAATTTAAACTTAGTAGAAATAATTTAGAGAAAATTTTTCTCGTGTATATATTAAGACCAATTTTCGAATATGCTTCAGAACTGTGGGATAGCTGAGGTGTGACAAATGCAGATAAATAAGACAGGTTAATCTAGAGGCTGCGAAAATTATTACTGGACTTCCTATATTTGCAATCTCTGATAAAAGCTATAAAGAAATCGGATGGGGAAAACTGAGAAATTCGTCGCAACCGCAGGAAGCTTCAAATGTTCCATTCTATATTTCATAATAAGGCACCCAACTATCTTAAAAGTTTATTTCCACCTAATATACAGCCAACAACTACTATCCATTACGAAACAGAGAGGATCAAATAGTTCCATTCTGTAGATTGGCTTTAACAAAAAATTCCTTTTTTCCTTCAACAATTCGAAAATCCAACAATTAGAAATATTGGAAGTTCTTTAGTAGATTTATAAACAAACTTAAAAAATACTTAACAAATTTTGGTACCTGAACACTTTCTTATTGGTCCAATGCAACTTAATATCATTTTAACCCAACTAAGATGCTCTGCTTCGTTTTCTATCTACGACTTTAATAGAGTGAAAATCATGAGAAACCCGTCTTGACAGTGCGGATTTGAATAAGAAACATCATATCTGTAGTCTTTATGATGTTATATTTACTTCCATCATGTACGTCATGGCATGACAGAAACCCACGTAAAGTCAAATGTTAATTTTTACACATGGTTGAACAACGATTTTGTTACATTTTTTAGATAAAATATTCTTTTATTTAAAATTGAATAGGTTAACATTTATTGCATCGAAAAAAAGTCCATCTTCAACATTTCATAGAAATAAAATATTTAAAATATTAAAAAATTGAAATCGAATCTTTGGAAAATTGATTTCCTAGTAGGTGGCTCTAATAATTTTCTGCATAATGTAGGTATTAAAACAGAAAAGCAAGTAGGATGAAGTTATTATAAAGAGATACTGGCAGGATATGAAAAAAATATCACATCATAAGCCAGAATATGAATATTTGCGGCAAGTGACTGTAATTTTATATTCTGGCAAGCGGGATGATATTTTACAATATCTAAGCGTTCAAACTTCTGATTACCTATTTATTTATTATCGTTCAGTTTTAAAATAATGATTAATTTATCAAGATTTGTTTTAGTTTTCCTAACTCTGTGCGGGAAATTACGTGCAACATTATCAATATTTTGCGGATACTCTTTGTGGTCATTAATACGTTGTATAATAGATTCTTAATCAAATTTCGTCATTATGTATGAATTTATATATTAACACTATTTCGGTGGTTCTACATCTGTCATGTCAATCTATTTTCTGATTGTTAATTTGTACATTTCCTTAAAGACCAGTGAGTGCAATGTAATTACAGTGTAGACAAAACAAATTTAACATTTATCTTTTTGAAGACACATGTGGTCCAACATATTGGGCTTTTAATTGCTAATGTGTTTCCACATATTCTAGGTTTTCTACCAATGTGATTAAATGACATAAGGTGGTTATGGCTAATATTAAATAAACACTTTGTGATCACGTTTCACTTTGTGGTATTCACAAGAATCCATTAAAGCTTCAGCAATCATTTTAACTTTCTGCATGTACATAAAATAATGTGAACTTGTAAATCAGAACTGACAAAGTGAGACAGCCATCCACCAAACAATCGTCGAAATTAAACTTCTACACTTTCTAGTCCGGAACCTGAAAAAAGCCCCCAAAATACACAATGTAACATTCTTGTAATACAGCACTTATTAAATTAATTGACAATTGGCTGAATGAAATGGATAAAGGTAATTTCAATTGTGCTCTATTTATAGATTTTAGAAAAGCATTTGATATTGTGAATCACGAAATACTGTTATCAAAACTCCGACTTTATAGATGTGATGACCATTGTATCAACTTTTTCAAGTCATATTTGT
>JAULBM010042467.1:0-10757 GCA_032357055.1 Geukensia granosissima | reverse complement strand
GATTTTGCATGGAGAAGGGAGATAACTCACTTTGGCGGGTTTTCTTAAATTAGCTATTAATAGCCCCTTTCAGATCACAAGTTCAAATTTTTGGTTGTTTTGTGTTAAGATAAATATAATTCACAGTTAACACAAGATATATGATAATACAATCATTATTTAGATAGTTTGATTTTTAATGCATCAAAAATTTTCTATAGAAATTTCCCCATTCAAACCACTTTTTCACCAACAGCAAAAAATATCTTAGCGAAGAAGAAAATACTTTGCACTAAAAATGACGACATACCTAGGTACATTTTCAGTAAAAAGTATGTCATCTACATCCCATTTTAAAATCTTCAAAATTGTAAAAAGGCGATTTCCAGAGTTAGCTGCGCTGACAGTAGTCGTGTCTATGGCATGCTTTATGCTTTATACGATAAACAGTCGATAACTTTATTATTATTACTTATAAGGCATCATATATACATTAAGGTATACTGGTAATAATTTTTTTTTCAAACGAATTTCTAGTGGTGTTATTTGATGTAAGAATTTGCGGAAATGTTAATTATAAAACCTGGAAATATTTTCTCTTTTTGCTTATTTTGAAATGATTTGTTTTAGACACAACAAAAGGTAAAATAGAATTTCCCAATTTGAACATCTTCACTAGGTACCGGTACCTCTTGAAATAAAAAAAACCTCTTTAAATCATATTTTAATGGTGGTTATTTTATTAGACAACTTCCTTTTGGTTGTATTGTATCAAGTTGAAAATTTAGATCACAAATGACCTCAGTATATGCTTGAATGTCTTTAATATGTTGCATATAGAAAAAGGTGATGTGGTATGATTGTCCATACTACAAAACACAAAAACGTATAAATAACAGACATGTTACTATAATGTCTTTATCAACGGACACATATACACACCCTTCGCCAAGCTGTAAAGGGCCGAAGATAAAATAATGTAAATGTAACAACTATTGGCCAAATAAGTGTACCACAAGGAACGCTTTAACATAACAAAAACTTCACTGTATTGCAGATTCGTTTCTTGTGGCAGGTACATAAAGTATGAGGCGGAGTCAAACATGTTAGTGAGTTCTCTACCCTTCGTTTAATCTTGGACAGTGATGTGACAAAACGACATAAAACAAACTTAAAAAACCATCTGCTTAAGATTTACCTTTGAAGTCGATACATAGTATGTAGCCAATTACAAATAAAGCAAGAGACAACAGGATGTACCGACCTCGAAATAGCCCTCGCTGTTCTTGATAAATAGTTCAAAATCTAAACAAAGTTGATGGCAAACCTCGTTCTTTTAAGCTAAGACATTAATCAAAATACATCCGTCAGGATTTAGTGAAAAATTCATTAAAAGCCAAATAAAACAAGGCAGTGAAATATGTTTCAACATATTTGAAAATGGAGATAATACCTTCTGTTGCCTTTTAATCTGGTGGTAAAACAAGTGTAAATGTTCTTACAGTAACGTAAAATTTGTATACTTTCTAAATATGTTTATTTCAAACTGTGTTCAAACGGGCCATTTGTGAATTTATTTCCTTCATATTTATTATTACTATAGATGGAGAATGTGATATTACATTAAGCACAAAAATTCTTGCATTTGCATTCACATTTTCACATTTAATCCTTTGGTTTAGAGAAGAGTGGAAAAACTATGTATCGCATTTTAATTTTAAATAT
Organism: Geukensia granosissima; assembly: GCA_032357055.1. Classification (NCBI taxonomy): domain Eukaryota; kingdom Metazoa; phylum Mollusca; class Bivalvia; order Mytilida; family Mytilidae; genus Geukensia; species Geukensia granosissima. The sequence goes on along the minus strand of JAULBM010042467.1, from coordinate 9,053 downwards.
ATTATAAAACTAACTTTTAAACTTCAGATAGTAAACTTATAGAATTGATCTTATCGAGTGAATACATCTGAGAATGTTATGGTTTTTAGAAAAATGCCACTATTTGATTGGATGATTAGCCAGGAATGTGAGTCTATATACCTGGCTAGAGCCCTATACAAAAGATTTTAGGAATAAAATGGCGGTTCCGGCTTTCGCTTCGGTATTTTAGACTTAAATTTTAGGTCGTACAGGGGATAATCAGTTTCTTGCCTTCGATTTTACCCTAAATATATGTAAGGCATGCCTATTTATTTATATTTCGCATTTAGATTCGTCTGTGTGTTTACATTTTACATGACGGCATAATAGCAGAAATCGGAATCGGTGGCTTTCCCTGTCTTCAGTTTGATATCCAGAAAATGAATTTTACTTACTGGGATACGGAACATATATTTATTCATTATTCTGGCTCTTGAAATAACATAAATATCAAAAGGAATTTATGGTCGGTGAGTTATATTTCATTTATTTCCGTGATTTCGAATTGCTTTAAGTTGCAGATATATCATGAATATGAAAATTGCTTATACTTTTCTGTTTGATTAAAAGAAAAGCTATGCACCATAACATAATAGTTATTCAGGCCCTAGAAAGGGTATATAAATTGACATTCACGGATGATGAATTATATTCGATTCGTCTTCGGCTCATGGAATATAATTCATCATCCGTTAATGTCCTTTTATATACCCTGTCTAGAGCCTGAATAACATATAAAATAAAGGAGGTTATCATAATGGTTAGAAAAAACACCAAATATGAAAAACTTCTCTGCCTATATTATACACAAATCACAATGTTCTACGTCTTGTGTTAATTGTTTACTGTATAAATGTTTTTGTGGTGTCATTTCAGGTTTCACTCATATTGATATTCTTTTGACAGCTTACGGCAACTTTTCGGAAACAGATTTTGCAGTTGTTTTAGCGTGCATTTTAGGGATTTGTTTGGTAGTATAAAAATAGCAGATGTGGCATGATTGTCCATGAGACAGCCACCAACCTAATGACAATAGAATTTAAACTTCTTCAGGTACCATTACGGCCTTCAACAATGAACCAGAGTCCAAACCATAACGGAAGCTGTAAAAGGCTTTGAAATACAAAATGTGAAACTATACATAAAACACTACAATCGACCTAATCTAATACAAAAATGGTGAACATATAACAATAAATGACTAATTAACAACGACAACCACTGGACTACAGGTTCCTGGCTTGGGACAGGCACATATTAGTATGTAGGCGTTTTGAGTGAAATTCATTCACAGAGACGGGCTTTGATGGACATTTTGATCATGAGCTGCTGATTGGTATTCCATATATTTAAAAGAAAGAATATGGAATGTATGCCAGTAGGACAAGGACAACGTCCACATACGTTACATACGTTTTACAGCAAAAATTTAAAAGTCTAATTTAACTGCGTGTAAAGCGCTTTGCTGGATTTACCCTTATTAGAAACGCTTTGGGCTAAAATAGGAAGACCAGCGATACTTAATAAAATTCTTGTAACATTCACGAATAAAATTAAATATATAAGCGCAGCGAAAGAAAAAACGAAGGGCCTGACAAAAGGCGAAAGTCAACAGACACGCCAATTCCGAAAACACATTAAATCGAACATAACACATAATCATATAAAAATTAAAAACAAACATATAAATATGAACAATGCGACCCCACAAAAACGGGGTTAAACTCGTGTGGTCCGGAAAGGTAAGCAGTTCCTGCCTCTTAAAAACACCCTCAGCAATGTCTATTTTCCAATCCGGTATTAGTCATTTCAGGGTAAAGGCAGAGAAAGCGGACAGTTCATGATGTAAAGCACGCCGTTAAGTCAAAGATTGCAATCTTAGAATTAATATGGATCAACATGGAATACAAGATGACAATAAAGTATCGTCAAAAATCATCATGGAATGATGTCCGTCAATGCGAGTCATTTAAGCGTGTGTAAAGAAGCAATTTTAACGTATACACGTTTTTTATTTGTGGCGATTTAGAACTTTTGCACGGAGTGGCATTCCACCTTTGTTGAGGACATTGTGTAGACCTTCCCTTGTTTGGAATGTGATGTCTATGACATTAACCCCCATATTCCAACTTTATTTACCCCATATTCTAATGTCAAAGTGCTGACAACACTGTCGAATCTTTACGATTATTCGAAGTAAGGTAAGTTTGTTTCACGTAATATTTTTTAATTTCTAATTTATATACTATGAGGTTAATGTAAACTCCTTGATTTATATAATGTTTTGTAGAAGGGTTCTTGGAGTCCAGGTATTAGTTGTTTTTGGTTTCGTTTTATCTTTCTGTTAATTTCGACTTTGTATCTTTGGACTATGCACTTTTGATCTCTCACGTGGGTATTCTACACTGAACTTGCCATGTAAAACGGATTGAATATTCCTTTTGGTGAGTATTGAAGCTTGTATAAGGAAGAGAAAGTGAGAAAATCAAGACATACAGCCCATGCTTACATTATGCATGGGATAATATTTTACAGTTCCGTCTTTTGATGTGGTATAACATAATTTGAATAATAATACCACATACATTAACCGAATCACACGAAAAGGTAACGACATTTACTCTTCAGGTACATCATTGCTATTACTGAAAAATCACCATGAACCCTCGAATGTTTAGACATGATTCGCACTTGACTTGCAGTTCAATGAACAAACGTTGACTATTTATTCACACCTATTTTTACTTTTATGGAATAACCAACAATACTCACGCGATAACATTATTTTATCAATCTATTGCTAAAGTGTGGGACACATGTATACACGACGACAACGATTTATTCTCATAAACCATATATCCAATAGTACAGAGAAGAAAATATAAAATTCAACAATTACAACTACAACATTAAAGCATATACACAGGAGCGCCAAATATATTTCGTCACATAGAAATAATTTAGTTTTGATGCTGATTAGGAAGTCTTGCCAAGAAAAAGTCTAACCAGTTAATTTTCGAATAAATCTACTAATTTCGAAATTCAGTTCTTTGTGCACATTAGATGCTTGAATTGTAAAAAATTGGGTTTCAAAATTTGGCTATTTACGAGTTGTTTGCGTTAATAAAAAAGAGAACATTAAAAAATGTAAGAAATACAGATTCTAATTTATCTCTAGATGATCTATAATTTAATGTTTTTGTTGCAAGTGAGTATCATTCTTGTATAAATTGGTGTCTAAGTTTAGAAATCAGAAGGAATTCTGGATATTGATGAAAATCTGATTTGTCCAAACAAAGGAAAAACTTTGTGATGATAAATTAATGGACGGGAATTTCATATTATTAAAAGAAAGAATATGGAATATATGCTCGAAAGACACAATCCACATCTTTCCTGGATTGTGTACTGTATAATTTCTCATTATGATGTTGCCCTAAGTTCACTAGATTTCCATTGAGCAAGAAACAACATATTAAAAATAGTGCCTTGCAATTCTTTCTTTTATCAAACAGATTGTAGACGAAATGGAAAAATAACGATTTAGAATGCCTTAATTACATTGCATACGAAGCGCTTTTCTGGATAACCTTCATGAGATATACGCTCGGGACCAAATAAGGGAATTACGTGCAGGCGCGCAGAAAGATGTAGCCTACAATATTACATTCATTGTGTAGTCAGACTAAAAATAAAGGAATTAACAATGGTAGAAAGATGTTAATTGTACCTTTTCAACACACATCCCTGCACCAAAAAAAATAAGATCATACAACTCAAGTACGGAGAAGCTTTTTATGACCTACATACAGCACAAAAAAATACTCCGTAATAATATTTCAGAAAAAAAATATGAAATATATACCTGAAAGACACAATCATCATCTTTTCTAGATTGTGTCTTTCCATTATTTCTCGTTAAGAAGTTGCTTTTAGTTCACTTGATTTCATTAGGGCACGGAACTTCTTTTGAACTTTTTACAAAATATGCTTGGCATGATAAATGACTGCATTTATCTTATTTATTATCTTGTACAGCTAGTAACTTGTTAGAGTTGGTCTGTTTGTTGTTGAGACAAAAAAAAGTAATAAATTCTTGAAATGTGTAACAAAAGTAAAAATGTATGTATAAGTTTAATAGGCAATAAACCAGATTTGAAAATTTGATGTCTCGGAACATATTTTGTGAAAAATAACGACTTCTCATATTCCTTAAGCTATTTCTTCTTTAATTAATCTCGTCGTTTAACGTACAGTTAGTGTTATCAAACAAATGAGTTACTTAGGTCTACACAAAATCAAAACTTATTTCGCGCATTTATGATATACGTTATTTTTTTATTACCAGTTAATAAGAACGCAAAACCCCTAATAAGTTTATCGTTATCATTGGTTTAATTCAGATAATTTCATTTAGCCTAATTTTTTTTATTAAGCAACTAACTCCAATTGCCAAAAACTAACCAAATTTAATAGATTTTGACGAAACAATTTGCTTCGGATAGGGCTATAGACTTGATGATTACTATAATTCATAGATTTAATGGTTTTTAACAAAGCTGTAGCTTTATATCCGTAAATGTTTTAACATCACAATAACAATCATATTTTACTTGTGCAAGTGAATTTATTTTTAACCTTGATAAACCAAAATGACTTTTCACCTCGTTATGAATCACTTTTTGTGAAATTGTGTGTATTGTATACATGTAAATAACCATGAAACATTCTACAATCTGAATCAACTACATTGCTGTTTATCTCCTCGGATAAGGATCTTTAGGTGGTTTTAAAGAAAATCCGATATTCAATAACCCTTATTGCAATATATCCCCTAAAAGAAATCAACATGGAATATTTTTACTGACAAGAGAGTTTGCCAGTTGAAATTATTACGTCAAAATTTTGTATGTAAGGCACTCTTGATTAGGTTTATCGCCAAAATGTGTATGCCAAAAATAAAATTTAAAATAATAAAAATTGAATTAAAATATAAATGATTAAAATGGACGTTATATTTTGTAAAGCTTGTAGAAGAGATCTAAAACAAAGTTATGATTAATTTTGTAAAGCTTGTATAAGAGAGAAAAACGCGAACGTGACTTTAAATTTTGTAAAAATTGTATAAAAGACCTATATAAAGCGAACGATAAGTTAAATTTTGTTAAGCTTGATTCGATATTCGTTATGCACTTTTCGGGTCTATCAAGTCATAAGCACTGATAATCAGCGCCACGTGCAAATTAGTGGACTTGATTTACGACGTCACTGTCAAACTGAGGTTTTTAGACAATATTTTATTTTTAAGCGGAAAAATAACTGAGGATTGGTTTAGTTTCATATCCAAAAGGAATACTAGAATGTATGTTGGAAATATACATTTTACATCTTTCCAACATTGTTAATTCCTATATTTTTAGTGTGACCACAGAATTACTGTTATATGGTAGGCCACTTTCCATACGCGCCTGCACGTAATTCCCTCCTGTTTTCCAACATTTGGTTCTGAGCGTACCTATGACTGTTAATCCAGAAAAGCGCTTCGTTCGCAGTGTAATTAAATCATTTTCTTTCGTTGTTTTTCCATTTTGTCTATAATCTTGGATTGTTTCTTTCTGGCATTTATTTCAGGTTCTTTATTTTAAATATTTTTACGGAGTTTTTCTCTTGTGCTGAGTGTAAATCGTAAAAACCTTTGCATGCGCTCTTATTTATTTTTTGGTACTAGAATATATGTTGGAAAGATACAGATTATATCTTTCCAACATTGTGATTTCTTATATTTTAGTCTGACCACAAATTTCCTGTAATACGGTCTCTACGCGCCGGCATGTAGTTCCCTGTTTTCAAATATTTGGTCCCGAGCGCACCTGAAACGAAAAATGTAAAATATAATTTCTAAATTTGATCATCCACACTAAGTAACTTTTGAACTGAAAATGAACTGAGTTTTTATCTTTAAAGCACACTTTAATGGGGGGTATTTTTTACTTTTTGGTGGCATTGCATTAAGTTGAAAATTTTGATGACAGATGAATACATCATATGTATAATATGTTGAAATATATTCAACATTATAATACCTTCTTTTGCCGTTTACAAATGTTTAAACAAAAAAGTCAAATTTGTACCCTTTGTGAATAGATTTATTTAATTAAGGTAGTTTGAATTTATCTGCTTAATATGCTATATAACCATAGTTGCAAGATTGGAAATTCCATTTCGCTCCGAAACTTTTGCATTTGAAACCATATTTTGCACTAAATCCTCCGTTTTAGATGAGAGTGGAAAAACTAATCCTTGACCTATGTTCCTACGGGCACATCACAGATAAGGTATGTAGGTCTATCATTTCTTCATCTCCTTCTAATCAATAGCGCATAATTCATAAATTAATTAATGTAAGTCGTTACAAAATATCAATTTCACATATGACAATGGATATATTCTCACTGTCGTCACAACAAATCCGTTCCTATACCAATTGTGACTATACACCGGCTTTTTCTACCGAGTAACAGGACGCATACCACTACTGGAGCAGGAATGGATGACACCCTCCGGAGCACCTGAACTCACCCAAGTTTTTGTAGGGTTCGTGTTACTCTAGCTTTAATTTAAAGTGTAGTATTGTGCGTACTATATTTGTGTTGTTTCTTTTTTGTTGGTCAGGGTCTTGTTTGTCATCTAATTTAACGATTTCTGTCTGCTCCTTTGGTATCTTTGAATTCTTTTTTTCAAATAAGTACATGTGACTCAATTCATTATCATGGAAATTAATATCATACCTATAATTTAATTAAGCGGAGGTTTATTTTTTAATTTAAAATTCAATATATATATATATATATATATATATATGTGTGTGTGTGTGTGTGTGTGTGTGTGTGTGTGTGTGTGTGTGTGTGTGTGTGTTACAATAAAGTAGTGTAGTCTGGCAGGTAAGGTATCATATATATATATATGAATAATAATTTTTGAGAAGTTATAGTATTACTGTTATCGTAAGCGTTACCAGACACAACTTCATAACGGCAAAACACTCCCTATACCCCAAACTAGATGACATCATATCACTTTCTGTTAATTTGTTGAAAAAAAAGCAACTTTGAACATATATTATTTTCTGTGACAGGGCATATCTTACTTGTGTAGCCATTCATTATTTAAAAAATGTGTGTGTGGCTGTGGGTATGTGTTTTTGCAATCCAGTGAGTGACAGTAACAAAAAAGATATCGACTCTTGTAATAAACAATGTTTTTGCATGAATTTGTTTTTTCATTTGTATGTTGATTATTTGATAGGAATTAATGCAATACACAAAATGCATACCAAAAAAAGATGCGCATGTTTGTGTACATTGTATATACTTATCTGAAGTAAAATTTCGTAGTGGGACGATCACTGAGAAGTGACATAATGAGTTTCATTTGACCTCTGTCTTTATTTCGTCAACAATCAATTGCTTTCAACTGATGCTGTTTAACAAATGGAGGTTTTGCCGCCACATATTGATGCATGTATCTGGGACAATCGAATGTTTTCTAAATAACGGCGCACAATTTGATTGACTGGTGAAATTGATTATAAATAACTTTTTTAGTCTGAGCTGTCTGGGCTTCAATCCTGAATTTCTGATACTCATGCTGTTTCAATATGTCGTTATTCTATTTTAAATTTCTTTAAATTAAACAGAACAGTTAAACAATAATGGTGATTAGGCAGCACTCAAGAATATTCCTTATTCAGCGAAACAGACAGTTAAATGAAATAATAAAGCAGGTTTTATGACGGACCAAGTGTATCCGAATATTAAACGATATTTACGTTTACATTGATAATTATAAAGCTGTTAAAATTCTGGAATTTTATAAGACAGTAACTTTAAAATTATGGTTTTAAATAATAAATATGAAAATGAAAGAAATGGTTGAAACCTTTTACTTCTTCAATCCACTAATAAAGCAAGCACAGTAATGTCCTTTTCACATCTGACCAATTATCTTAAATGACTTCCATTAAATGTTTATCAATAAAAATTCTAACGTGATTTTCATAAAATAAATGAAATCAAAATACTAAAATTATATACATTAAACTTACTAAATATGTAGTGAAAAATGCTAATTTCTTTTGAAAGACTTTTTAAAAATTTTTACTTAAAAATATGTCAATCATTGGGTTTTTTTTAAATAACGATACTGTTAATAGAAAAAAATATTTTTTTACTAATGTAAACATGTGAAAGTCCAAATGTTATTTTAATTTTAATTTTGAAATATCACTGACATCTGTACACGACACAAACGCGTTTTGTCTCCTACATATTCAAACGTGCCACATTAACCAAAGATTAGACCAATATGAACCTTTATAGGAAGCAAACAATGTAATCTGTAGCATCTAACCTTACTGATTTACTGATTTAGCAATCAAAATGAGTAAATGGTCCATGTATTCAAATAACTATAATCTAAGTACATAATATTAAGAGTAAAGGGTTAAACATTAAAAACCAAAAAAATATTTCATAGGACTTTCGGAGAATACCCATGTGAGAGATCAGAAGTGCAAAGTCAAAAGAGACAAGATGATTTTAAAACAAACAAAATGATTAAAAACGTAAACAAAAAGAACAAAAACTTGGAAAACACGAACGTCTTTTAAAACTGGAGTGTTATCAGGTGCCAATGAAGGGTTAGCATCCCCTCTATTGCTCTCAACACCACGCGTATCATAGATTAAGGAAGTTCGTGTTGTTTGTCTTTATGTATGTAATCGGGAAGGACGTTTTTTTACTAAGTTCGTGGGGCACTCAGAACATTTTGTTATATAGGCAAGCTTTATTATAATTATGTGAATAAATAATAACACCACTTACAACACAGTTTCTTTTGCTGTGTGGAAAAGGTAGCAAATCTCCCCGTGCTTGAATACGTATGCTCTTATATTTCACAGTTATGGCGTAATTATTCTTGAGATAACTAGCTCTAAGTGTACGCCTTCATTTATTTCTTTTTCGGCCAGTGTC
>JAULBM010042466.1:0-20557 GCA_032357055.1 Geukensia granosissima | reverse complement strand
CATCTGAGGGGTGTAAAATTGGGCTTCTGAGGGGGTCAGTTGGAAAGGACCTCTTCCATCCCCCTTTTCAGATATTTTATGGAATGGTCCATTACATCCAGTTGTCTTTTGTCAAGTGCACGTGTTAATGTTACTGACGTCATTAATATAAATATATTTCCTAGAATGTTGAAAAATCTAATATTATTGATGATTTTGGTTGGATTCTTGATCTAATCCTACTGGCCACATGTATGTTACGTTAAAATACGCAAATGATGTTATCTAATGAAACTGCATAATATACGTAAATAAAATCTGACCATGATATGATACATGTATTATAGTTTCCCCAAAAAGGTAAAACTTAAGTTAACTTTATTTTTGAGACCGACAAACGTCCTTACTGAATTTATCAAACCTTTTGTTTATATATGTTATATTTATTATCTTCAACATTTTCATGAGAACGCAAGACCCCATAAGAGTTGAAAAAGTACTTAAACCCATACATATCGAAATAGAAAGCAAAACAAAGCGGCATATACATTTACTTTTCGAAGCCTCTCCAAATTTTGAGGTTTTAGAACTTACATTAACACCACAAATTTTAGTAAAAACATGTTATCAATTCATGCGAAAAAAATCTGACACCTGGACATCAAGCAGCAATGACAGATTTCGATGGTTTTAAAAAAAAAGTTACCAGACATAAACGTCTTATGCTAAATAATGATGTTTTTGAACAGTTATTGAAGAACTTCAACATGTCCAAGAACTCTCTTCTTATTATTTTATTACAGCATGTATAATATAGTTTTTTATTTATGAACAACTTTGAGCTTTCGCACATATTACTTTTTAATACTTTTAATGCAATTTCCTGTATATCGTGATATCCCCAAGGCAATCGACTCCATGACACTTTATATTACACTACTGTAAGCAATATTTGTTTTCAATAAGTTTTAATATCTCCCTATTAAGTCCCTGCATGATAAATCTAAACACTCAAATTCTTGAGGTTGCTTACCTTTCCGGAGAACCTGAACTCATCCTGGTTTTTGTAGGGTTCACGTTACCCCAACTTTTTTTTTCAGTGTAGCGTCGTGTGTTCTATGTTTGTCTTTCGTTTCATTTCGTTGTCCGTGGTCTTGTCTGTCTTCCGACTTAACGATTTCTGTCTGCCTCTTTGGTATCTTTGAATTCCTTTTTAAACGCAATTTGTTAAACTGGCGAGCATCTTATGACTTTTTGTCAGGTCAAACCATTTAAAAAAGTCCACAGTAAGCGATATTTAACAATCAGCCATTTTACATGAATAAATGCAAAATAAAACAAATGAATGATAATCTTGATCAAGTAATGGGCATTCATTTTATGATATTAATTATATGTTATAAATATAGAAGGCCAATTATTCCTTCAAAACGCCCATCTCAATCATTTGTACGTCACATTTCCACAATATCAGAAATAATATATGGTCATTTACATCTCTTGTAGAACTTTGAATCCATAATAACATGCAATACTATTCAACGATGTCAAACATTTTTGCTTTGATAAAAATGCTTATGTTTCACCGTGATGTAAGCATTTTAGCTAAGCTAAGCGTTTTTATAGTTTAGACAGATTTCTGATAACTTGATCTTGTTAAATACAGAATCAATACCATAATTGTGAAATAATTTTAATGATGAGATTCATTTTTTTCTTCATGTTCAAAATTAACTAACCAAAGAAATGATTTATATAATAAAATCTATGAATTAAATGATCAGTTTAGATTTTATTCCCCTTATTATAAAATATATTCTTAATTCCGAAAATTTTGAAAGAGGAAGTCTTCCTATTCAACGCTTAACAGTTTTATGAAAATTGTTTGTTGTTTGTATATGTTGTATTTGTTTGGCTCACATGGGCACAAAATACAAATAAAATTAATGCTGTTTTAACTTGTTGCCTTCAGCTATTAACCACGTGTGCTTGAAATAAATTATACTTAAGACTCGTTGTAAATCAACTCAACTTTAACCTTCCACTTATGATCTTTTTGTTCATTAGCAACATTTTAGTTGCATCTGCATTAAGTGTTTAGTTTATATTTATCAGAAAATACGATATTCAAAAGCTTGTGCTTTAAATATTTATAACAGAAATTTCTCGATAGAAGGCTGGTAATGACACAAACTATTTGAACGATAATTATTGGCAAATAATATCGTCATCCTATTTGTAATTTTACTACCATGACTAGACTAGACTGATTGATACACATGTCATAAATGACATCAGATTTACTTCGGTTTTCCTTAACAAAATCCTGTTCTTTTATTTTCATTGTGCATTGGTTTTATTAATATTTGTGATCATGATCATCATTGTGCATTTTTTTACCTCAGATTATTAAAACTCTTTATTCCAAATTACAATACATAAAATTTGATCATATTTCAGAAATATAAAAATGCCTTCGTACTTTTGGGCCAAAAACTGGCCTTATCAGCCCTGCTTCCTTGTTGTTTACCTCAATAGTTTTCTTTACCTTTGTTTTGTTAAAAATAGAAGTAATGTTACTGCTTTCGGATCTGTGAATCCTAACCTGCCAAGGCCATCTTGAAAAAAAAACATTCCAACCAGTTTGTTTTGTTTAATTTTGATCTCAGATTTCCTGTGTTTTGGATTCAATGCTGCAGCTGTCAGTTTACACCATACCAAAACTCACATTATCGATACAATACAAAGACTACAAAAACTGCCTTTAAAACTATCAGATTTAAATACACCATAGGTGCCCTAGTACACCAGGGGCTACTTAATCTCAGCACATGCGCACACCCATTGTTTATTAGATTTATGTTTCATTTTTGGTACTGTATTGTGTGTTTTATTGGAATTTTGCTGCTTAATCTCTTTTTAGTGTGTTATTGGGTGTGTATGTTCTCTAGTCTTTTGGCCATGGTTGTTTGGTCTTTGACAAAAAGGATGCTTTTTGTGCTTCTGTTCAAGATGGCCTTGGGAGGAGAGGATTAACAGAACTGAAAGCACTTACATCTAAATTTTCAAACAAATAAGAAATACCCCTTGCTAATAGGTTTGGGGAGACATGCATTATGATTTCATTATGACGTCACCTTCTGGGTCTGTTCAATAGAAATAATTTAAAATGGTGGATACCCGGTAATATTTGACAAAATTTCTTATAGGAAACAATAAGAACATTCAAGAAAGAGCGAAATATTTTAACATCATCAGTAGGATGTCCAAGTCTATCTTTTTTTGACAAAATATGAAGTTGTTTCCTGTGTCATATGTGTATTTATGTACATTTTTTACTTCAAGGTATGTTTCAAAACAATTTTGAGAAAAAGTGATATCCTTTATGAATTCTTAAAAAGAAAATGTTTCTGAGTAGAAACATTATCTGCAAAGCTGTTTTATATTAAAAAGGTTAACTATAAATTATCTGTATTTCCCGAAGATGTTATTACATTAATGAAATGTGGTATCACAATCGACGACATTGCGTTAAGCATAAATTCTGTACGCTGACGACATAGCTGTTATTGCGCCGGACGAACATAAACTACAGAGAATGCTAAATGAAGTAGCGTCTAAGTGCGACGACTGGAAACTTCAAGTCAATCAGACAAAAAAACCAAAGAAGTGCATTTTAGGAACCCTTCAATAGCTCGGTCAGAATTTCAACTTTCAATGTGGAGCCTATAATTTAGAATATACTGACTCGTACAAGGACTTGGGACATTGGTCTGAATAATTTCTAACCCTAGAAAAGCAGTTAAAGAACTTTTTAAATCGGCTAGTGGAGCCCTAGGAGCCCTTTTCGGAAAATTTATATCAACATGTGGTATGACATGGGACGTTCATCACAAACTTTATACGTCGATCGTAGAACCAGTATTATTCTATGGGAGTGCCGTTTGGGGATACAAATCCCACAGAGTAATCAACAATGTACAGAACAAAGCTGCAAAATACTTTCTTGCGGTTGACAAACGTACCTCCAACACAGCGGTGTGCGGAGATCTTGGACTTACCACGTGTTATACGAAGCAAAAAATAACATGTTTGCGTCTGAAATGTAAGATCGTACGAAGTAACGATGATAGACTTATATCCAAAGTAGCAGTGTGGACCTTGCGACGACGAAAAGGCTGGCATCATCAGATAGACAAACTTGCTAACGATTTAGGTGTTACGGATATTGTGTATAATGCCATTCTCAGTGTTAAAACAGCAATGCGTCTAATTACTGAAAAACTTTTGAACTCTGACAAGGATGAGTTCGTGTCAGATTTGTATGATGATAGAAAGAATGTAAATGGGAACAAGCTACGGACTTAACGTAAATATAAGACAGAACAGTATATTCTATCGCTTTTACCGAGAAACGTAACTCGAGCTATGGCATTATTCCGCGGTGGATCGCTACCCCTAGCTGTAGAGACAGGTTGATACTCCAGACCGCAAATTCCACTTAATGACAGACTATGTAATTTTTGTGAATCGAACGATATTGAACATGAAACTCATTTTTAATAGTTTGCCCCTTGTACGATGACATACGATATGATCTGTTTCAAAATGCACGTCAATGTATTGAAAATTTTGAAAACATGAGTACAGAGTCCAAATTCAATGATTTGATGACTTGTAAGGATATCCAAGTAACACTAGCTTTCTGCATACAAAAATTTTTGTCAGGAGGAAAAGATTTTTATAATTTTTCCAAAACTTTATGTCAGGAGGAAAAGATTTTTATAATTTATTTACTTATCTAATATTTATATAGTGGTTCATAAAAGACTTTCTACTACCATTTTTATTAGCTTTTTTTCAGAATATTCATATCTTAGTATTTTTAATTATCAATTAATTTTTAATTAATTAAATACGAATTGGACTACTGCTTAAGGTATTATAGTTTATTCCCTTTTCGCTTTTAAAGTTTATTCTTCACCTTAAGATTTAAAATAAGTATTGCTTGTTTTACGCATGTTTTATAAAGAATTTTATTTTATATTATTAAATCCATTAGAATCTTTCAAGATAACTACACGATAATTACTTTTAATTTCATTCTATTTACCCTGAGTATATGAATTGTTTTATATGTATATAATAGTGTCTAATAAGTCTTAATAGGCTGGGAGTTGATCTTTTTTATGCGATTGTAATTGTATATATTTACTTTATTGATAAATGCGTGACACCTTAATAAAATTAATTTATTATTCATTATTATATTTATTATTATATTATTAAGGTTCTTCTTGAAAATTCGGGCATGTTCAATAATCACGCTGTAAATTATGGTACGACTACCTTTTATAGTTAATATCACATTTTTACGATCTTTGCGGAATTTAAAGAAGGTGTGTTAATTGAAGTCATGTCAGAATGATAACAAGATTATTGATGAAAATGTTGACTCACTTATCACAATGCAACACAAAAAAATGAACCGGCATTGCAATCCATCGTGGTTACCTCACGTGAATTGACAACGCAGCATTAAATTTTCTATAATATTGTATTTGGTGACATTTATTGTTGAGAAATCTGGTATTTAATCATCGAGAATTACACTCCGAGCAGTCTTTCAGAAACTAAAACATTCCGTAGAAAGATTTCTTCATCTTGCATTTGTATCATGAAATGTTGTTTAGGGAATCTCTTATTGAAAAGGGTGCAATCTTGTATGACTTTTATAGTCTTACTTAAATTTTGATTGCTTTCATTTTGTCTTTGGGGTTTCAATCCAACAAAACATTTTTAATCACCACCACATATATCATTTACCTGTCCCAAGTCAGATATCGAGAAAATTGGTTTCTTTCACATTGTTTCCTGTATTTAAATGTATAAAATAAGGGTGAGATGTGCTTAATTTACGTATATACGTTTTATTTGTCTGGTGAGATCAAGAGCGAGCTCTTCAAAGGAGCGGGATTCCACCTCTGTTTCATGCTTTGAAAGATCCTCAATATTTAATAATTTCCTCCGTGACTCACGGATATATATTATGATAATCTTGAAAGGACAAGGGTCGTTAAGACATATTTTTTACCTAAGACTTTTCCTAAAAAATGATTGATTGATTGATTGTTGCTTAACGTCCAGTGGCAAGAATTTCATGCATATTCTGGACGACAGCAAATTAATGAATGATGATGTTGAAGCCTGCTTTGTACTAGACCGACACGCTGAGTCGGGTATTTAACGTGTTAGCTCAAGAAAGCAACATGTATTTAATAATTTCTCTAAAAACGACAGGTTGTTTAGTTTAATTGGTTCAAAAACTGTCAAATGACACAAAAAAATTGCTTTAAATATAAAAAAATACTTAATATACAAAATACCAATGTTGCTTAAATATTGAATAATTAGGTATGCTACATGTACATTTCAAGGAAAAACCTCTCATCAGTAGCATTAGAACCATAACGTAGGAAGTTCAAGATCCAAACATAAGCACTCAAATCCAAACAAATCGAAATGGGAAGCCAAATTCGACGGCAGGTAAAACTACTTACTGCGATACTTTTTGAGGTCTTTTCGTATTTTAGTGTTTTAGAATTTTAACAAATACAAAAATTTCTGTAAAACATTGTTTGATGAAATAACTAAATTTGATTTAAAATTGACACAAATTTGTAAATAAGGTAGATCACACAAAAACATCAGCACCAAACTTAGCACAAATAAAGATCTATCAATTACAGATGTTTAGTTAAAATATCTTGCGTAATGGTTTTGTGCGATCTACATTATTTCGAACAAAACACTCCAAATATTTAGTATTTCTTTAGAAAATGTTACATTCTTGTTAAAATAGTAAAATACGGTCTTTCGTTTTATATAAAAGTTATAGAAGTTATATAAAAATCAGTTACGAATCATTAAAAGGCGGTTATAAAAGAGCATTTTTACAACAACGTAGTGTTGTGTTATAAAATCTTAACTAAATATTGATCAAATATGACGTTTAACGTATTAACTCCGTCATATTCCTTCCTATTTGGATTTTCATCACGATCCCTGGATCATTTCCTTTAGGTTAAAAAACGACCAAAATTTTGTTTTTTCCAAAAACTGCTCTTAAGCTGGAGGTTATGCATCTCTGATGACCTTACTTCCATCTTTGCCTTTGTTTTGTCTTCTTCCATTTGATTTTGGATTTAATTTTGGACTAAGGTTTTCAGCATTTTGCTCTGGGTTAAAACATTCCTGGATATAAAACCCCTACTGCCATTGAGATCATTTTATTGTATTAGTATAAATGTGACCAAAAAAAAATTCGTATCTTATTTATGTTCACGACTGCGACCTAAACTCTTTGAATTTTCTTCCAAATCGATTTTGCAAGTGGATTTCTGAACTTGATTGCTCGTTAGGCATTAATATAACGTTAATTTTTGAAATTCTGTTACATATTAAGGTACTTTTTTCGGTCTTGAAACCCATTGTTTAATAGATTTGTGTTTATCTATTTTCATTTTTGGTACTATATTGTGTGTTTTATTGTAATTGTGCTTCTTTACCTCTTTTTAGTTATTGGATGTGTTTTTCTCTATTCTTTTGGCCATGGTTTTGGTCTTGCTTTTTGTGCTTCTGTTCAAGATGGACTTGGGAAGAGAGGATTCACAGTACTGAAAGCAATTACTTTTTAAATTTAAAACAAAACAGAAATACCCCTGCCAATAGGTTCGAGGAGACATGCTTTATGATTTCATTATGGTGTCACCACCTTCTGGGCCTATTCAATAGATATAATTTAAAATGGTAGATTTCTGGTTATATTTAACAAAATTTCTTATCAGAAACATTCAAAACATTCAAGAAAGATCGAAATATTTTAACATTATAAGAAGGACGTCCAACCCTATCTTTTTACAAAATTTGAAGTTGTTTCCTGTCTTATGTGTGTTCATGTACATTTTTACTTCAAGATATGTTTCAAAACGGTAAAATAACTGAAAATAAAACCTTTTATCAAAATGGACATTTTTACGAAAAGTTGTTAAAAGTTATTGCTTTCTGTCAAACCAGTGTTCACCAAGTACATTTGTAAATAGTGGAATCAAAAATGTATTTTTTTTGGCAAATGCATGGACCAAAACGGGCAGTTCTGTACCTTCTCCCCTCCAACTGCGCAGCTCCTCTTTTTGGCTGAAAAGCTTGGTAACTGGACAGAAATCTGTACAAATAAATCGTTTTAAAATTTATTTTCCGGCAATGTACATGTATTTTATATAGATCTCGGATTTAATGTGCTTTGGTTCTAATGCTGTTGATTGCTGATGTAAGCTTATTTGCTACTGCATAGCAAAACTCACTTTATCGATAATAACATTGATGAACAAGTATATATTTTACAATCTTAAGTACAAAAAAGCTAGATATGTTTGTTAGAAATAAACGTGTACAAATGACAGACAGTTCAAGGTTGAAATATTATTCTTTAGTCGTTCGTACGTACTGTAATGCCAGATAAAATCTCGCGACCATTTAAGAAGAAACCATGAAACATTATATGAACCATCAATGAATGTACATTTGAAAATAAATACTCAAATCCTTAGGGCCAAATCCTAAGCTAAAAAACGAAATCACCTAAAAATTGGCATCAAGGATTTAAAATTTAAGGTATCCGGACCATAATCAAAATGATGGTCACATAGTTTTATCGTTTTAACAATTTTGAGAAAAAGTAATATCCTTTATGAATTCTAAAAAAACAAAAATGTTTTTGAGTAGAAAATTATCTGCACAGCTGTTTCATGATAAAAAGGTTATTAACTATAAATTATCTGTATTTCCCGAAGATTCCCGAACTCTTACGATTTTTTTTACATTAAAGTTCTTCTAGAACATTCGGGCATGTTCAATAATCACGTGGTTAAATATGGTACGACTACCTTAATATCACATTTTTACGATCTTTGCGGATTTAAAGAGGGTATGGTAATTAAAGTCATGTCAGAATGATAAAAAGATTATCTAAAAAATGTTGACACTCTCATCACAATACTATACAGATACTGAAGCGGCATTGCACCCCATCTTGTTTACCTCACGTGAATTTACTATGCAGCATTAAATTTTCTGAAATATTGTGTTTGATGACATCTATTGTTTAGAAATCTGATATTTCATCATCGAGAATTACACTCCGAGCAGTCTTTCAGAAGCTCACACATTCCGTAAAAAGATTTCTCCATCTTGCATTTGTTTTAGAAAGAACTCGTTTTGCTGTTTAGGCAATCTCTAATTGAAAAGGGTTCAATCTTGTATGACTTTTATAGTCTAACTTAATTTTGATTGCTTTAATTGTCTTAAGGGTCTCGATCCAATAAAACATTTTTAATCACCACCACATATATCATTTACCTGTCCTAAGCCAGATATCGAGATAATTGGTTTCTTTCACATTATTTCTTATATTTATATGTGTAAAATAAGGGTGAGATTTGCTTAAATTTACGTATACACGTATATTTGTCTGGTAAGATCAACAGCAAGCTCTTCAAAGTAGTAGGAATCCCCCTCTGTTTTATGCTTTGAAAATGCCGCAGTATGTAATATTTTTTTCTTTTATTATTATTATTATTTTTTTTTGATATACCGGTATATATAGTATTATCAATTTTAAAGGACATGGGTCGTTGAGGCACATTTTTGGCAGAAGGCATTTGCTAAAAAGTGGCTTATATCAATTATTTCTTATCGTTTGTATTAATTATTGTCTTTAAAGAAAATCCGAAAGGTTTATAAGTTTAATTGGTTCTACCACTATCATGTAGCACATAGAACATGTAGAAATTACTTGAAATATACAAATACTAACAAATTACCTAATTTGATTAAAAATTTGACACAATTATGTCGATAAATATAGACTGCACAAAAACATCAGCACCAAACGTAGTACAATTAAAGATTTATCAATTAAAAATGTTTAGTTAAAATATCTTCGTGATGTTTTTGTGAGATCAATATTATTTTGAACAAATCACTCCAAATATTTAGTTTTTAACAGAAACTGTTACAATCAAATATACCCGGTCGTGTTGTCGAAATGATAAAAGTTATATAAACATCAGTAACAAATTACCAAAAGGTGGTTATTTTATTTAAGAGCATTTTTACAACAACGGATTGTTGTGTTAGAAAATCTTAAATTTTGGCCAAACGTATCAACTGCTTTACCCCTAATATTTCTATTTATTTAGATTTTTTATCATAATCGCTGGACTATTTCTTTAGGATAAAAAATTGCCAAAAATAATTCCCAGAAATTGCTCTTAAGCAGGAGGTCATGCAATAATCTCTGGTGACCGAATTTCCATTCTTCCTTTTGTTTTGCCTTCCTCCATTTAAGTTTGGTTTTGTATTTTGGACCAAGGGTTTTCGGTATTCTGTCGTGGATTATATTAAATTACCACTGCCATAAAGAGTGCTAAATCATTTTACTGTATTAGTATACACGTGACACAAAAATTCGTTTCTTATTTATATTCCTGACTGCAAACTTAATTGTTTCAAATATTCTTCCACATCGATTTGCTAGTGCATTTTTAATTGTTTGTTAGGCATTAAAATATTGTTAGTTAAATTTGAAATTCTGTTACATATTGAGTTACTTATTTACATTTTTGGTCTTGAAACTATACAAGTTTGGTTGTGTCTTTTATCAACAAAATTAGAAATCGTGCCTTTGGTTTCTTTTAATTTTTGTATTTTTAGTTCATAGGAATATACTACACGTACATATATCCATTCCCATATATCGATAACATAAAATATATTGTACCATACTGTTATTTTTGTTTTTGACGTTCAAATTCAATGTAAACAACCTTCTTTGTGACTTTGTAATTGTCTCTCATTAAAATATTATGTATCAAGGTATCAGTATCTTATAGATCATTCACTTCTGTTTATAGAACTTCGCAGAAAAACAATTAAAAGATGACATTTTACATTCATGAAAATTGAAACGCACGATAAGTTTATTCTTACAAAAACAATCAGATGATATTTAAGGGAAAATGTCAAATTTTATTTTTTTTGTATACTCAGAAGCTCTAATTAGACTAAACTTTAAAGGCCGTTCAACGAGTTCTGTCGTATTAAAAACATAATAATAAAAAATAAGATTTTTATTGGTGTATGAATTTGAATTTTAAAGTAAATTTTGGGGTCTTTAAAATTGCATTTTTATGCGGTAAAACGATAACACAACTGTTATTTACAACAAAAGTGTGTATAAAATGTCCAGATTCATGTGAAGTAAAAAAAATTAAGATATGACGTAAATACTTTAGAGACCACACCACATCTTATATAGCACAAATAAAAAAATCAAATCTAAATATTTCCATTAGGCCTTCAGCAAAGCTAGCATCCTAAGCCTTGTGACGAACTCTGAATCGCAAGATAGGAAAGCTAGGCGTTAATGTTAAATGATTGACAAAACAAGCAAATATTAAAAAAATAGCAATACAAGTGAAATTATTAAAGTTTAACAAAAACAATAACCTGCGACAGGCGCATGCAACATGTGGCGGGGTAACACTAGTTTTGTAGAATCAACACCCCTCCTGTCCTCGTGGTCAAACGTAATCAAGATTAACTTAATCCGGATCAGCTTAAGCCAGTATACAAGCTACCGGTTGCGTTCACACTAGCGTTTTGGTTGTGGCTTAACTTAATCCGGATTAAAATTGACACGTAAAAATCAATAGACCAAAAGTAATGTTACAAATTATGACGTCAGATCTAATCCAGATTTTGCGTTCACCCTACAGTTTAATCCGGATTAACTTAATGCGGGTTAAGTTAATCTGGATTAAATCAAAACTAGTGTGAACGTAATGTGACTTTGGCACTGTTCACACTAGGCTTATCTTAATCCAGATTAACTTAATCTGGATCAACTTAAGCTAGTAAACATGTAACCTGTTGCGTTCACACTAGGTTTTTAGTTGTGGCTAAACTTAATCTGGATTAAAATCAAAACGTTGAAATCAATAGATCAAAAGTAAAGTTCCCAATTATGACGTCAAATTTTATCCACAATTTGCGTCCACCCTACAGTTTAATCAGCATTAACTTGATCCGGATTAACTTTATTCATATTAAGTTAATCTAGATTAAATCAAAACTTGTGTGAACGCATTGTGACTTAATCCACATTTACCTGAGTTAATCCGGATTTACTTTTGTAGTGTGAACAGGCTCACAGAGTTGGATTTCTCCTTTGTTGAAGGTGTTGTGACGACCTTTTAGATTTCGACTTTTGTTTTCTGCTTGGTAAACGGTCTCCATTACATTTACGCCATATATATATATATATATATATAAAAAAAAGCCAGAGCAAGTATCATTCGTTCAAATCATTTGACCAAAATGTTATATTTCTCTCTTTGTGCCATATTTCGCTATCGAGTCAAAAATGAAAAACTTATGTCGAATATGAAAGTGTAAACATAACAAAAACAGATTGGTTTTCGTATATTACAAAGGACTGAGAACTAAAATAGTATTCTAACAAAATATTTTTGTTTAGATATCTTCTTTTTTCTATTGCTTGTGTGTGTCCTGAAAGAATGACACTACTACTACAGCATTTCTCTTAAAGTAGAAATAAACATCATCTTCGACATCTAAGAATCATTTACCTTTGATACCCATTTCTACTGAAAGTCAAAATATATATATCAGGCGTATAAAATATTTATTTGCGTGAGAAAATACTTTTTAGTAAGATATTTGATCGCTACTACGCGAGTTGTTTTTTATTTTTTATTTTCATGATGTTAAACTACAATTATATACTCCTCATATCTTTGTTATATGAAAATGAAAAAAAAATATATGCTCATTGCCAGAGAGAGTTCACTCCAACCACGAGGAAAACAGAAGAAACTTACAAACCTGGAGGTCTCCACAAGACCTTCAACAAGGGTGAAAAGCTCTAAATTGCCTATAGTAAAAATCGTGCATGCGGAAAATAAAACTTTTTACCTGAATATTTTTTTAAGTACATTTTGAACAACTCTTTGCTTGAAAACGAGTTCGGTGATATAGACATTTGATTATAATTTTTTTAAATAGTACAATATAGGTTATTTTTTGACAAAGTATATAAAAATTCTATCGATTTTTATTTAGACAGACTTTAACTTGTAAATACAATTGTGACTATAGTATTAAGGAAATTATATGACTGCAATTCCTTACTTGGGACAGGCACACGAGACATTTGGTTGGGTTAAACTTGTTAAGTGTTCAAAAAAAAAAAAAAATTACAAGAAACCACACCATATATCTCATGTGCCTGTCACAAGTCAAGAATTATCTTTGTCTATTGTTTTGTTACACGTACATTTTTAATATTCAGGTAAGAGCAGTATTATTTAATGTATACAGGATTTTGGTATGGGGCGATTAAGAACTTTTCACATGGTCCTTGTTGAAGGCCTTGTGAAGACCTCTTAATTTGTAAATTCCCTCTGTTTTTTCTTGTGGTTGGAGTGCAGTCTTTCTGATATTTACCCGTATCTTTTCATTTTCGTGTGGCCTATTCATATATAGCGTTTCCGAGAAAAATCATCTACTATCAAATCTACGGAGTCGTTAAAAATTCATTGTTTTAATTCGCGCCATTGTAGACTTTTCAGACCTTGATTTGATTCTAAGCTATAGTGAATATAAAGGTTTTGTATTTACAGATAATTAGGAGACAAATATATGTCTAACCATAAGAAAATGTCACAACTGTCTGCGGGAATCAGAAACGAAAGGTGAATGATTTTAAACTATAACAAATGCACGATATGAACTCACTTACTGTTAGAACACCACAATTAAAAGGGAATTATCATTTTTGTAAGGCAAGGAACGCCTCGGTGAAATATTGATCAGCGTGCTCGCCTCGATTGTGGTTACCGATCTCCTTTGCGGTCCACAAGGAAATGGATATTTACTGCTTCTCCGCTCAGCACGAGGCATTAAGGATTAAGAGCAAAGACAGCAATGCCTATGGTTATAATGATGAGTAGGGGTAAAGGTCCGACTGTTGATTTTTAGCTAGCACTTTAAAAAATCCTGCTAAACGTATCGGTCTATTACAGAGCAGGGTTTATTTTCATCATTCATTAATATTCTTTCGACCTAAAAATGCATACATTTTTTCCGCTGGACTTTAAACAACATTGAATAAAAAAATCAATCAATTCGTGTATTTTGTAGACCATCAAACATCTACAGTCTTAATTGTTTTGATAACGCCACACCTAGTCGATTACAGTGAATGTTGAATTTTTATTAAAGATGCCTACGAGCCTTACTATTAAAGGTTTGAATTTGGGTTCGTATTCGAAAATAGTTAACTATGGTGGCTCTGGCAAAGTTTCAATGTAACAGTGACGCACATTTGAATGAGACGAAAATGCCAAATATATGACACGCATGTTGTAACAAGCATGTTTCACATGTGTGTCACGCTTGTGACACATGCGTGTAAATTTACGCATGGATCACATATGTTTTTAAGTTGGCATATAAATTTATTAAAACTAAGGTATTTGAGTGATACAGTCCACACATGTGAAAGGTATGTGAAATGACACGCCTGTGACACATGCGTGTGACACACATGTGAATAAGACGAAAATGCACGGTGTCTTCCTGATTGTCCCACATTTGAGAATTACAGGTAAAAAAAGGTGATAAGACTTAAAGGTGTTCGTTAATTAGGAAATGTTTGATAAAGATATAGCTATGAGGTTCTAAAAGGGGTGTTCAATACTAGAAATAAAAGAAAATATTTGTATTAAGATATTTTTAGGAATAATAGGCAACACATCTGCCCTTTGATTTTTCTTCATTTAATAAAAGGAAGATAAGACAAAATACAAAATCAAATATTATATTTTTATCAATTGAATATGAATAAATATTTGTATGTGTAATATTGCTGTCATTTTGAAGTAGTTGTATCCAATCCAAAATATGTTTGAACTATTAAGCCAAGGGACATACTATTGCATTTATGAAGCAATATGATGACCTTAGGAATTATTACTGAATGTTCCCTTTTACATTTTAGAAATCATTTAGTAAAACAAACTACCACAATATTTTTATTTGACACTCATCAAATAGGTATTAGGTATTGTATCAGGTTATTAATATCTGGGTCTGCTCCTTTATTTCTTTCATCCAGCCTCTATCGTAATTAGTTTCGGTAGTATAATTCATATATATATTTTTTAAATATTTGACTATGCACTGTATTTATTCGTCGTAACCAACGTATACAAATTTCTAATTATCCCATTTCAAAGCCATCGACTGGCATCGGCCGTCAATTTTGATAGCAAAAGTGAAACGTGATATGATTATCATTAGTATCATAAGAAAAGTGTTTCCTCTAATTTTTTGGATCTTTTAATGACATGACGGAAATGTTTTCTAAGAATTCTTGAATTCCAAGATCAGCAAATTCAGTATTAACTGATTAATAAAAAGAGGTTGAAAATATTGTGTCTGCATAATGATGCTTTGCGTTCACTGAAACAAGAAAGAACCTCACTTCCTAGACTATACATGTTGTTCATAAAAACTAGGCAATGAACAAACTATGACAAATCTTGTCAGCTTGATCATATGTGTTTAGTGCCTTCATTTCATAAAATAATCGCAAAGTTAGCATGCACGTTAATCACATAGAAATAAATATACACACTACTTGACATAATCGGTTTCGTTCCAAGGGGAACATAGGGCGATGGGTATTTTGTGCTTTAGTGTTTGTTTCTGTAATAAGTTTTTTTTCGAGATTGGTTGAGTAACCATGCACTTAACCCTCATGAGCTTGAACGGCTCGCCATTT
Organism: Geukensia granosissima; assembly: GCA_032357055.1. NCBI lineage: Eukaryota > Metazoa > Mollusca > Bivalvia > Mytilida > Mytilidae > Geukensia > Geukensia granosissima. The sequence continues at coordinate 4,650 of JAULBM010042466.1, read as the reverse complement.
TTCTGTAGGGATGTCCTTCCCTTAGACGATTGCTTCAAGAACTGCTTACGAGTTCAATCTATCCGGATCGCTAGCATCAGACAGAAGTTCAAGTGTTTGATCAAGAATATTTTTTTAAATGAAGCAGATTTTGGAAAATAATCAATATTCACATATTTGATTTTTTCTTAAAATTTGTTCCGGATAGAATGGTTAATTTTACAATAGGCCGATCATATTAATGAGTGGTATTCAATCTTCCTGAAGCTCTTATGAAGACCCCAAGATTTATAAATTCCCTCCGTTTTTCTTATGGTTGGAGCACATCTACCCCATATTTTTTTCTTATAACGGTTATGTGTTAACGTTTGTTTGTGGTTCAGACTTTTTTCTCCATGTTTCCTGTATTTTTTAATCAATGCTTCTTCAATCACGAAAACGGAATCTGTGATGGATTTGTACGATACTTATATTAAAAACCATGTTGAAATATAGAACTAACGACATTTAATTAGAACTAGAGCTAATCATTATATTTATAAACATTTCCTCAGCATCAAAGCCCAAAATAAATCTTTCAAAAAGGTTTTTGTTCTTAGTCAGGTGTCATTCAACTTTCAAGGATATTCTTTTCAATATTTCTTCAGAAAAATCAATACAATATTTCTTATAAACCTGTCGATTCATGATCATTTAGGAATGATTAGCCAGATGCAATATAACCGGCCAATGACTATGTTTAAAGTTTTTATTCGCCAAGGCGGCAAAGGACGAGGGTCGTTTAGGCACATTTCTGGCCTAAGAATTAGGCTAAACATGAGAAGTGGCTAATATCCATTAATTTATTTTTTATATTGAATTGTGTCTGTAAAAAGGTCACATGGCACATAGGAATTGCTTTAAATGTGAAAATACTTAAAATTTACTTAATTTGATACAATATTGGATACAATATTTGGTCGACTTTAATATGAATCGCACGAAAACATGACAACTAAACTTTGCACAATTGAAGATATATCAATAACAAATGTTTGGTTAAAATATCATCGTGATGTTTTGGTGCGTTCAGGTCTATACACTCCCAAAAAAGAAACGCAATAATCAAAATAGCTCTGACAGCATTGTTTTCGGTCTTTGGTTTAAAATATTTAGATTTATGGATAAAGTCTGAGGTGAAATGTTTTCCAAATTCATCGATGACGTCATACGGCGACATTTTCAAAATCTATGAAAAATCTCGAAAAATCAAACAAAACAATAGAAAACATTATTATTTAGTAGAATTATGCTGTTCTCGATTACTTTTTTTTCGATAAGATCGCTAAGAAATCTCTTGTCAATGAAAGCTCTTTATATTACGCTCTATTTGGTCTTATCAGAAAATAAAAAATATATAAAAAATTAACTTGAACTCTTGCCAATTATGAAAATTCTACTTTAACTGTTTTGCTGTTTGTTTCAAACCATACAACAAAAACAAGTTCTTCAAACTTCGTACAGCGACGCGCATGAGCAAAAATGGTTAATTGTAAAAATTGACCCTTAAATGGCCTAATTATGGATATTATGATTTACAAAATTGCAGTTTTTAGGATGATGCCTATATAAATAAGAATTTTACAGAAATAACTAGAACGGAACGTGTTCTATGATGTTGCAAGAGTTGAAATATTGCATTCAACCGTTTGTTAAATTCACTCTTTTATTGCTATTGAAGTCTATGTAAACAAAACGTAAATTATCATAGTGCATAAAAATAGTTTTCGTTTGTACAGTTGAAGCTGAAATGACCACCAAACATCAAATGTTTGAACATTACTATAATCAACTATCCATAAGCGCTCTTGGGGGTCTGTGAAGGTAGGACCCTGAATGGGGATATTCTTTCTGTAATGTTTCTTTGCTTTCAATCGCTAGGAAAATTGAAAATTTATCAAATTGATCACGTCACTTGAAAGAAACTCATTTTAGGTCAGAAATTACAAAACGAATTACAATAAAATCTTTTCTGGCAAGTCGCCTGATTAAAAACCAGTTTAGTAAGTATTAAAAGACGATTATTAAAAAGCATTTTCACAACTTATTTTTGTATCAGAAGATCTAAACTTTGGGCCAAATATGTGGCTTAATGCACCTACTCCTTTTTAGAAAATTGTTATGACCGGTCGTCAATATTAGTACTGTTCAACACTGTTGAACCCTGTTGAACATTTTAAAATCCCTACCATTTATTGGTTACCTAAACCACATAAAAACTTTTCCGTTTTACCTCAGCGTCCAGTAAGTGTTCTGCTACTATGCTTTCCATCCTTTTGACTAGTGCTCATCTAAATTGGAAGAACTTATCATGAATTACTGTAATAAAGCTTACTAACTTAATGGTATAAACTATTTTAGGGGTGTAAAAAAAAGTAAAAAATTCATTGGAAGTTTTGGATAAATAACAGGCTTTCGAACAAACTTTTGAATCTGTTGATAATTATGATTTCTCTACTCTTTATTTTACACTGATTAAACAATTTTCTCATACTTGATTGAATGGTGTTTTGACAAAACAAATCATAAGTACATTTGCTGTACTAGAGAAAGGTCATTTTTCTCTGACTAAAAAGACAAATATAAATGATATACTTACCTGAACTGTAGAGAAATGATTGATTCTGTTTATTTCTCTCAAGATAAAATTTTATCCGTTTCGGCAATAAAATTTATAGATAGGACGTAGGAAAAGCAATGGGTACAAATTGTGCTCCTTTAATAGCAGATTTGTTTCTTTACTGTTATGAATTTCAGTTTATGGCCAAGCTTCACAAGGATCCTTCTAGATATTTATTGACAGACAAATTTAACAATACCTACCACTAACTTGATGATTTATTTTTCAGCTGGTTCGTTATGCCGTGTTTGAAGCGAATTTTCAGATTTTAATGAACGAAATCTCTGTACAAGAAAAAAATTCAAGTCAAAGATTTTGAGACCACAAATTGATCAAAACATTTACTAAATCCTTTCATAACTATAAAGATTTGGTTTCAAATTTTTGATGCACTTGTAATCATCTTTACACCGTATCTCCCTTTTTTCTGTTATGAAACATGGAACATCACATCCTCCTTTTTAGGGAAATGGGTAAGTAAAGCCCGAAAATTTATACAAAACCCACATGATCTTATTATTCATCTTAATAAACTTATCCGAAAAGAATATCATCACACCATTATTATTAAATCTTTAAATATGGTTTTTATTGGTACTTATATTAACTAATAGCTTAATAGCTTAATACAGAACAGTTTATATTTTTTTGGAAATTTTCTACTTCCTATATATTTTTATATTGGCCTTTGCTCAACCCATATTTTATTTGACTTCTTATGATATTTACACACTAAATCCAGTTGGACGTGTTTAAATGACACCGTAGTAAAGGAAAACTTGGCTTTTAGTTTTTTAACTAGCAGACAGCAACTACGAGTACTCTTTCGAGGTCGATATTTTTGCTGTATCACGTATAAGTTTTAACTGTATTTGTTAATTGATATATTGTTATACTGATACCGTAAACTTGATTTCATGATCGGCTGCTTATGGGTTTTAACTAGCAGACAGCAACTACGAGTACGCTTTGGCTAGGTCGATACTAATTAGTTTTAATTGTATTTGTTGTAAGTTTTCAGTACCGATCTCAAGTGTTTAATCCATTTCAACCGATTTTTATCTTGCGTTTTTATCGCTGTCTTATCACACCACTGTCGCAGGTAAGACCGTAAAGGGACCTTTAGAAATATAAATTTGACTTTCATTTTGTTGATGGCTGTCTCATGGACAATCATTCCACATCTCTTTTTTATATTAAACATTTAAGAAGAACCAAAACAAAAAAAGGTCAGAGTAGGAGTAATATTGTCCTCACCGAAAAGGTACAGAAAATTAATAAGATATATCTGATGCCCAAAGAATTTGCGCTTTCATTTTCAAGAAATAAATAAAAGAGGAATACCAGTTACGCATGAAATGCTTCAAACAGAAACAAGCTGTATATCGGATTCAAACACATGCGTGGAGTCATGAACAGAGAGAAATATTTTTTGTTAAGAAAAAGGTGTACACTACAATAACAAAATATCTATAATAAGCAAAGTGTGGTTTTAATGTCATAAAACGGTAGAAAAAGCGGATATGGTATGATTATCTATGGGCATCCAAAACGTGTAAATTACAAACATCTACAGGTTGTCTTAAGGCTTTCAACATTGAATAAATGTCCACACCCTACGGCAAGCTGGGATTGTGCCTTTAAGGCATCTATCTATTCCATATTCTTTCTTTTACAAAGGTTAAATCTCCACCAAAATTTACGACAAGAGGGATGATTTCTCATTCCCAATAGTTAATTTTCCCTTCCTTGACGGGGACGTTCCTTTGGCTCCTTCGTACGGGGTATACTTTTTTCAGCTTGTTCGGTATGCCCGTCTTTGAAGCGACGTTTTAGACTTTAATTAACGCAATCTCTGTATAACTGAAAAGTTATTAAGTCAAGGATTTCGTTACAACAAATTGATTAAAACATTCACTAAATTCTTTCATAAACATAAAGATTTGGTATCAAAATTTGGATGTACTTGTAATCATCTGATAAAACATGGGATATCACATCCTACTTTTTAC
>JAULBM010042455.1:0-10757 GCA_032357055.1 Geukensia granosissima | reverse complement strand
ACTTATTAGCTTTTCCAAATCATCGTCATCAATACTGACAAACCTGTCGTCTGCATGTTGCTTCTGTTTACCGTACGTAGATCAGTTAAACGTTTTATAATACTTTGAATATACACGCATACAGATCGAGATTATAAATATTCATTAGGCGTAATGGGCCAATCAGAAGCTAGCGGGCAATAGATTGCTTCAGCGGGCATTAGAATCGACGTTCTATTAGCCGATCCACGAAAAAGTAAAATAAGGGTTAAAACTAAATTATATAAAATAGAAAGGTAATTCATTTACTATTAGGTAATAACTTCTTTTATTGTTTTACTTTTGGGACTATTTATATGGGAAGCCGTCACCGAACACCGTAAAAGGAGAAGCGTCAAGTTTGTTACCTTTTTGTTTTTCGTTATTCGAATATCAAATAAGAAACCAGTTCCTTATTCGTTATTCGTTTAATATCGCATTTTGGCGTTTCTATTGACGTTAATTTATATTGTGATTTATATAAAATCAAAACGGAAATAAAAATTTACAGTAAAAAATCGCATCAAAGCACAATAGACTGTCTTTCGCAATAATGGTATTTCTGTTCATCTGGGCGCCATAGCCGGCCATAGCCGACCATAGCCGAAGCGGTCTATAGTTCCCCCTATAAAATCTGGCATAATTGATTTCTATATTAGTGTAAATTAATTTGTATACACTACTTCGTTGCCACGGTCGCAACGATCTAATTTCTCCAACGACATTTGGCAAAAATGATGGCCCTACAGTATGATGTACGTGTTGGTATTAACGTCCGGCCATCCAACTAGGGATATATGATTGCCCTATTAGAGTAGGATAATTCTTATATCGTAATATAGGGCACAATGCCTGTGGTAGGAGCCTGGATGCTCCAAATAATCCGTAACCGTACTTCTTTTCAGAGAGGCGCTGGGACTTCAACAGTCTAATGTCTCCAATGCCACCTAACAAAAATAATTATCCTGTAATAGTAAAATATTTTGTATAAAGTCAAAATAGGGCTTAATTTCTGTATAAGGCGCGACGCAAGGCCAAAAAATATATTTACGCACAGCATAAAGAAATAACGGTACTTGTTTTAAAAGCGTGCAACAAAGCCAGTCTAATTTCTACGACTTCAGGCATAAATCATTACCCCATTAAAGCAAAATAATGTTCATATATAGTCATTATACGGCACATTGTCTGTGAGAGTCGGTAGGTTGTGCCAAATAATCACTAAATATAACATATATAACGGTTACAATACATGTACTTGTTTTCAGAAGAGCACTGTGCATGGCCACAAGTGTCTAATTTCTCCAATGACACCTAGCAAAACAATACAATAATAAAATATTTTGTATTAAATCAATGTAGGGCACATTTCTTGTGGTTGGCGCAAAGCAGCGCAAAAAAAATAAATATTTACATACAGTATAAAAAGATAACAGCACTTCTGTTCAATATGGCGCCACGGCCACCACGATCTAGTTTCTCCAACAAGAAACAACTCCCGTCATTAGAGTAAAATATTTTGTATATAGCCTATATAAGGCATATTACCTGTGATCGGCGCCAACGGTACAACGGTATAATTTCTCCAAAGACACCTAGCAAAGCTTAAGTTATTGTCCTCTAATAGTAAAATATTTTGTATATGGTTAATTTAACCACACATCCGCAAATCCACCATCCACCCCTTCCCCAGAGTCAAAGGTTCGAAACAAAAGAATGCTTGACCCCTCATAGTATTTATATCACTCACCTTTTTTCGGGTAAATTGTTTCGACAAAATTCATACAGATCTGTTATTCTCCTCCTCGTTACTTTTGCTACTTACACTCTCCAAGAACTCCAAAGACAAACGAATAAGACACCGGATGTACGTGTATAGAGTGACTGCCCCAAATTCTGCAATGTACACGTCCAGCAAAACGATTTCTCTAACATAAATCATGAGCTATCAACATTAAGAAATTGGATTCGAGTACGCGCAAAAAGGGAAGTATGTGCTGTAGCCATGAAGGAATATAAACGGTTCATATATTTTGTACAGTTAAACTCGGTTGTGTCGAAGTCAAAGGGACAATGAAAATACTTCGACTCATCCGGTGCTTAAAGTAATCCGTAATGGATTATTTACTTCTGGTTGATGACTCGTGGCAACTGTGATACCCAGTATTTACCTTTTATTCCTACAGATGTCAGACTCTCCTATAGTTTTGTAAATAATTAGGACCAAATATTCATGATTCGAAGAAAAAAGAAATACGTTTCTAGATTATACACTTTATTATTGTATTATCAAGCATACACACAACATCGTATAGATAATTGAGGCACAATAAGGGAAATACAATGTAAATTCATTTAACCATATACGATATAGCACAATAAGAATTCAAAAGCACTAGTAAAAAGTACAATTCAAATAATAAAGTGACACTTTATAATTCAAAATCATTGTCAAGAAACATGAAAATGAAAAAAGTTAAAAAGTTCATTCACTGTGTTCATCACGGGTCGATGCGATGTCGGAGAAGTAGTCGGTAATCTTCAGTTGTTGAAACTTAAGTACGAGTTCAGCTCTGGTTACGAAGTCTGTTACTGGCATAAGGTGATTAAGTAAGGCTGTAGTGTTGTCTTTGGACTCGAGAAACGCCGTCAGAATCTTGCAGGCTTCCGCTGCCATCTTTGCGGTTGGTGTTGGTGTTGTCTGTTGTGGCTCGTCATCATCATCACTTTCGTCGTCATTGGGTTGCTGGCGTGTCTGCACTATGTCGTCGACGATATCTTGGTCAGTTAGCGGTTCACTGGTTGGTACATTGTCGTCAACAGCTGTGTACTGGTCAAACGGAACTGGTAACTTTGTCAGTTGTGCTAACGGAATATCGTCGTCTTCTTCATCTGAGTCAGAAGGTGTGATGTCTGCTGACTTAAACCCTGAGTGGCTGAAACAGTTGCTGATGGTTGTGGGCTTTACTGATTTCCAAGCGTAGTTGAGTAGGCGTAGTGCATCAAGTACGGTGATGTGCAGATCTGTGTTGTCATCAATAGCTTGTACGTGTCGGAGTAGCATTCTCTTTCTGTAGTGCACTTTCAGGTTCTGGATTACTCCTTGGTCCATCGGCTGGGTCTTACTAGTGGTATTAGGTGGCAGGAATACCAGTGTAATGGCTTTCAGGTTCTTTACTCTCGGGTGGGCTGGACAGTTGTCTACTACCATGGCTACACGTCGTTTTTGTCGTACAAATTTCTTGTCAAGTTTGACTAACCAATCTTTAAAGATGTCTGACGTCATCCAGGCTTTCTTGTTGGCGAGGTAATCTGTGGGTAGAGTGCGAACATTCTTGAAACATCTCAGATTTTTTGATTTGCCGATGACAAGGAGAGGGAGTTTTTCTGTACCACTCATGTTGGAACACACCAGTACTGTCAGTCTCTCTTTGCTTTTTTTGCCACCTGTGCAGTCAACACCTTTAAACTCTAAGGTTTTGTCAGGTAGGAGACGAAAGAACAGACCAGTTTCGTCGGCATTAAAAATATCGTCTGCATGGTACTCGTCTAGTATTTTCTGAAGCTGTATAGTCCAGTTCTGCATGTCGTCACTGCTTTGGTCAACTGATTTGGCTTCTCCACAAATTTTCTTAAAGCAGATCTGGTGTCGTTGTTTAAATCTATCAAGCCAGCCAGTGTTAGCTTTGAAGTCTGTATCACCAAGCTGTTCAGCAAACTGCTCTGCTTTAGTAAGCAGCATCGGCCCGGATACTGGTATGTTCTGCTCTCTTGCTGTAGTAAACCATTTTAATACAGCCTTCTCTGTGTCCTCGGATTTTGCTGTACGCATACGTTTTCTGTCTGGATTAAAGGAACTCTGAAGATATGCTTCTTTGATTTTTTCTGATGATTTTAACCATGTTGAAAGTGTATTTGCTGGAATCTGGAACTGCTTAGCAATAGCGGATTTGGACATTTCTGCTTTCTCAACGGCAAGGATGGCTTGGTATTTTGTCTCTATACTTTTAACTGTTAACTTTCGCCTTACAACAGTTTGATCTGATCCAGTTATCCTCCCGGGCCGACCGGGACCTTGGCTGGATTGCTCAGTCAACTGTGTTTGCAAGGACATTGTGAAAGTTAATGATGATCCGTTTAGACTTTTCTCCAAATTTATAACCCTGTTGAGATGTGTTCACGTTAATTAAAGAAATTAATAATTCTTTTATTTTCTTAATTGACTCTTTAATCTTTTACGATACCCAAGCTCATAATTGTCCATAATTCTGTCAGGACTTGAATTCAACAAGCTGTCAAAATGTGTACCTTTGTCACCTGCACTGATTAGGCTAATTAATAATCGTAGTTAATTCACAGGTATACATAGACAGTTATGCACAGTTTACAAACCAAGCCTTAAAATTCTTTGCCTAATCTCTTCTTTTAAAATTCAATCAATTTCATGTTTAATTTAAATAAAATTGCCGATAAAATTCGAGATCGTGAACATTTAATTAATGTTTGATAAATTTCCCTTTCGTACCCCTTTCTATTTTTACCTTTGCGGATCAGTGAAGCTTGAAAGTTATTGATCTTTTCACACGATTTGTGTATATGGCTTCTTTTACACAAACAGATAAATAAAGCCGATTAATAAAAGTGCAGGATAAATATTATAATGTTGGATATAAAATTTCACTTTAGATTCGACATCGAAAATAGAAAAAAATGGGCGATCGAAGTTCGACTTAAAACAGGTAAAATAAAGTTATTTTTACTTGTTTGGGCCAAAAAAATAATTCGACACAAGCGAGTTCGAATAAACAGTGTTGAATTTACATACATTATTAAGGATTTATTTTGGGACCGAACATCGACTTCGACACATCCGATGTATTCGAATAAAGAGTGTTCGACACAAACAAGTTCGACTGTACTGAAAAATAAACTAAAATGAAATAGCACACCAAATATTGTTGACCTTTCATTTTTGGTAACTATCAAAAAGACCTAATCATGAAACTTAACTAAAGTCAATGGACCATGAAAATGTGGCCAAGGTCAATGAGATACAGCCGACTGACAATTATCCACCAAGATTTAACAAAAGAACAAATATTGTGGGTTTATAGAAAGAAGTTGTTGAGAAATGGTCTTGAATGTGAAAAATTGTCGCACATTTTTGAATTTTTTACGTTTTTGAATCAAGAAAATGAGGTCAAGGTCCAATGAAATGTGACTGGCTAGTAAGTGCATAAGTGCATATAATGACTATCTGAACACCAAATATGATCAACTGGGTCAAACAGTTTCAAAGATATAAAACCTAAAAAACAATATTATGCAGCCATCACCGCTTCTAAGGAGTAAAACCTTTGTCTCTCTTTGTGACTCTTAAAGTCAGAAAGAGAAAAAAACTACCTTGGGGAATCTAGTGTAGTTAAAGCTTTTATATGGTTCAGAAATGATTTAGTATGAACTGGAAGTGCAAATTGCTAAAAACCCCATATATCTGCTAAAGACAAAAAAAAGAGACTGTTATCATGACATATTTCAAGTTTAACATTTATGCTCTCAGTTTAAACCTTTTATCAGCTTTGATTGATGATCTTTTGACATCTTTGAGGTATCTACTCATGGTTTCCTCCAAGGTACTAAGTAAACTGTGATCTTTGTGGATAAGTTGTGTGGCTCTTGATTTAGCAGTGAGTTGTGTCAACCAGGCTGATATCAAGTCATTCTGTACTTCCTGTTAACATATTATATAAATCACTTGAGATTGTTTTCAGATGTGAAGTTCTTAGAAAATTCACAAAAAACATTTTTACAACTTATTCTAAGTACATGGAATACAGTTGAACATAAGTAAGACAATGTCAAGGGCAACTGACAAAAATTACTTGAGTTGTCTGTGGTTTGACACAAACCAGATAAACTTATAAACAAATTGATTAAGTTTTCCCAGTTTTCTTCACAAATGAGTTTGAGAAAATAAGTTTGATCATACTATCATGTCAAGTATTCAAAATTTTTTTTGCTATGAGACAAGAGTTTAAAATATTGATACAGTTACATTTGTTGTCCCAAAACATAAAGGTTACAAAGTAGGTTATAGTATAAAAAGAATACAGCTGAAAATAGAGCCCTACTATACTCTATGTCAGAGTTTGTTGGAGCCTGTAAATAGGTTGAGAACGAAAAACTGTCTACCTTTTCTTATTTTGTAGATTGAAAAAAGTGCAAATAACTTGCAGTAATACTTTTAAGCAATGATGATGTATTTAAGCTGTGCCGAGATTTTAATTCTCTACAGGGAATTTACATTACATGTATAAAATTAGCCATTTGTTTACCGAAACTAGCTCTTTGCACGTGCTAGCACGAGACCAGGGGTACACATTGTCAACGCAGCGTAATAATTAAGTAATATAACTAGGATTAAATAACCTCCAAAAATGCATAATGGGGGCCTGAATGGAATTTTAAATGTAATTCTTCTGATATTTATTGCAAGTGGGGGTCCGAATAAAAAAATGTGTGCAACTTTTCCAAGTTATTTTATCTAGGTCAAACAAGAGCGCTGGCGCCAAACAAAGATGGCCAACCCTCAACATTAAATCCCTGTTGATATTTTCAGGGACAGATAATAGTATGTAAAACTCTTTTGCACAGTGTAAGTTCTGGACTGTTAACAATTGGGCAATTCTTTCTTTTAATTTATAATAAATACAATGGTGGAAACGCACATATAAAGTTATAAAGCCCAAAATTTGCATTCCAGAAAAGCTTGACATAGCGTATACATGTATTTCAGCAATGGGTCATATTCAGAACATCTGACAGCAAATTGGCTAGCTTATCAATAAACAGAAGTATTCATAAGTATCATAACAATGGTCAAAATCTGAACAAGCAAATAAGCATCACCTCTCAGGAATCAATAGTGAAGGAACTTACTGACATTCACTATGAAAAAATATCCTCTCCTACTAATATACTTACCAGACCATCTGAGAAGAGACGTAGATTTCCCTGACTAGTTAAGTTATAAATATGTTTAGCTAAGGCTTCTGCTAAGATCTGTATGTTTCTAGACAGCTTTGGAATGTCTACTGCTTCCCTAGAAATAAAAACTACAGTATTAAACAAAGAAACATGTCTTGTTTGTTTTATCAACATGTACATATTCAATAGAAGAACAGATTTCCACCAATAAATCTCAAATATTTAAAAGTGAAGCAAAAACACTCTGTCAGTATTATGAGGAAAATAATGCCAAAATACTTATTATGAATTAAACCAAAATAAGAAAATATCAAGATAATATTTAGATTTTCATTTATGCCTGCCCTATCTCTAAAGGGCTGTCTCAAAACTTTTTTATATATGTTGTAACCCCAGACTTTTCAGTTCTGCACCAGATACGATGGTCCCCACCAGATTCAAAAGATTTTAACATGTACTCTGTACTTCTTCTGGTCATGAAATGGTGGATCCATATTTATTTACATGTTTAAAAAAAATCTAACTGCCCACTCTCTCTTTGGGTTGAGGTGCATGAACATCTAAAAACTAACTTGATGTGGCCTTATATAAACATTTGCAATATTTGAAAAAAATTCTGAATGCAAGTCTGGAGAAACAATTTTACAATTATTTTATGATATAACTAACATTTCTACACTTTAAAAAATCAAAACAAAATTTGAACAACACATAAATCTAAATGTAATTGTAATAATCTCTCTGGCCATAAAAATCACCTTTTATCTAATATAGATGTCTTGTCAGGATGTTTGTGAGATTCCAGACTTGACACAGTAAAAGCAGGTAATCTTTTGATACTAAATCGCTCATGTTCCCAAGCCAGCATGTCCTCAGCTAGATTAATTTTCTTGTGGTTCATCTTGAAAGTAACTTCATCATAGAAAGATTTGCTGACATCTTCAAGATTCTGAAACATGAAAACAGTTATAACAGCTGGCATAACATTTTAATTAACAGCATTTTTTCTACAAAATAGTAACTCTGACATTTATAAATATCTGTCTATTTCATAAAATATATGTTGCATAGAAATCAGTCTCTATTAATAAATGATAATCATAAAAAAAATCAAAACAAAATTTAAGACCTAAAAAAAAACCAAAGGAAACTCTCTAGTTAAAGCCTCCAGGTGTTCCATTTAATGCAAATGTTCTCAAAAAGACTGTTTAAAATGTAAAGGATATATACCTTTAATTAATGTAACTTATACTAACCCTTTGTAAAACATGACCAGGAGTGCCTTCTTTGGGTGGTTTTGATACATGTAGAAACAGGTTGTCTGATTTACCAATACTATCTAAACATAGCACATAAGCCACATCTGTCAGCAAACTAGATTCTACCAAAATAAAATAAGAGCTACTTGTAAAATGTTATGGATTTCAAGATATAAATGCACTGTTAAGTAGCTATTGGGTTTATGTTCAATGAGAAAGTTAATCATGTAATACAAAATTTTCAAAAATAGACAAGTACAGACTCTTTAAGGAAGTCATATTGAAAGACAAGATTTTTTTGACTTTGGCCTTGAAAGTAGAAAGGTGAACATTGTCTATTTAATTGATCTACTTGAGAGACTGCCGAGTCACATGACCATAGCTTAGGTGATCCTATTTTCATCTTTATTGACAGTTGTTAAAGTACAAGTGATTTTGCATGAATTTTACACCTGTTGATATTAAGATGACAATATGATCATCAAAACAATGATCATGTGACTCAGCAGTCTCTCAAGTAGATCAATTAAATGGACAATGTTCACCTTTCTACTTTCAAGGCCAAACAGCTATAAAATACCCAACATCTTCTATTTAAAAGGCAAGATATAATCCTATTGTAAGTGAAACAGGTAAAAGGAAATTTGCTCTAAAAACACTCTGCAACAGATGTTCCAGTAACATTTAATTAAAATGCTTGGTACATAAAGCACCAATATCAAAGACAAGGAACATTTACCTTGATTTTCTATATTATCTTCTATCCATCTCTTTGTACCTTGGTAATTAAATTTACCTCCTCCAGAAAGTAGAAAGAGTAGGTTATATCTGTGTAGGTTAAAGTAAACAATAAATAATGGTCTCTATAAAATTATAAAACAAACTCGTGTATGGAGAAAACTACAGAAAAAGGAAAGTAAATTAATTTCTTCAAATGATGTTTAAGCATACAATTCAATACACACATTTCACACATTATCTGCTGTTCGCATTACTTTAACAAACTTATTTTGTTTGTGATAAAAAGATGGACTATGTGAACTAAATATTGATGATTTATTTTGTGAGGCACACTTTTGCGACAATACTAAATCAATCATTTAATAACTAAAAATTTTCAAGTGATACCCACTGGCCTTTGGAGCAACGGCAATATCTATGTATTACTAATGCAACAATAATCCAAATTAAGAGTTGGATAATGGAATCATATAATACAAATTCTGTGAAAGTTACACTGGATATGACTTGGTTGTTTAAAAGAAGATGGGGATGGCTAACATACAAACACAATGATCAGTATATATTGCCTTCCACCCCACCACCCAAATGAGCAAATGACATGTCCTTTTCATCAATAACTTGAAACTTTCAATAATCCATAAATTAAGAGTAAACTTCAGTCCATAATGTTTTCTTGTTTGACTAAGTAGAAATGTTGATACAAGTATATAACTATTGGGTTTCCACATATTCCTAAATCCCGAAAAATCATCCAGTTAACGTGACACACTTGAAAATTAAATAAGTTAGCATGTGCACTACATCCCAGTGTGCTATTTCTTCAACAACTACCAAAGTTATTGAAGATATAAATAATATACATAAAAAGGATACTTGGCATGGGTTCTGGAGTTTGTGTACAACTTGGAGAACAATCTTGCCAACTCTAGTAATGCAATAACACCACTGCCATTGGAATCTGCTCCAAATGATAAACCCTAAAACAAACAAGCAATACATAAGATACAACTCAAACTAAAATACATTAGAAGCAAAAAATATTTCAACAGCTTTCCATATAGGAGGCAGTTCTGAATCAGTCCAGATGCCAAGCAAGAGTGAAAACAAATTTAAGCCTAGTCTGATAACACCTTAACCACCAGGATTTAATAATAAACCCTGCCTATCTAAGCATTTCAAGGCTTTTTATGTAATATTGTTCTTTTTTTTTATTTCTTTCAGTTTTTCTTGATGTAAAGATGGTGTTAATATAAATTTTAAAGTTGTGTCGTATTCATGAAATTAACATGTCTTCTGTTTTATAATATGTACAAAGGTGAATTGTAAAAAACAAACAAAATACATGTACCAGAATTGACACAATGAAATTCATTATTTGCTTATTATATTAAGAGCCTGATTTTGTACTTTTTGTGCCCTGTCTGCATATTAGTTAAATGCAGTTATTCTTCCTATCTGTATAACAAGGTTAGAAAATTATTGTCATGATACCAAGAACATCCAATAATTTAAAATTGAATGCTGTATCAGCAATATTTCACACTTGTCTGACATGAAATTTATCACAGATTGTTTTCCCTTAATTTGCAGTATTTAATTGAATTCTTCATTCTTGTATTGCCATGGTAGACCTCAGTGTGCTTGGCTTGGGCTTTCAATATCAATTTGTTTTAAACTAGAGGCTCCCAGGAGCCTGTCATCGCTCACCTGGGATACAGTTGTCAAAATAATGTTTACATTAAAACCATT
>JAULBM010042444.1:0-10758 GCA_032357055.1 Geukensia granosissima | reverse complement strand
ACATGGGTATTTTAAGGAAATTACTGTGTAAAAATAATCTTAATGTTTTAATCTTGTACAATTTAATTTAAAATAAATTACATTTCAGTGATCAACATTATCATGAGTGACTTGCGATATATCTATTGAAATTATTCCTGTAAAGCGTGTGGTTGATTTTCTTTTTATTGATAGGGTTTCGCGCGGGAGACGGGATTTTTATCCTTTCGAACCACCTGATAGTACTCCAGGTTTGTAAAGTTCATGAATCTAAAGGCTTTATTCCTTTTGAATACTTTTATCTTTTAGTTTGTTTTGAAATTGTCATGTTTCTGTGGACTATTCGTTTTTTGATCTCTCGTATTGGTATTCTATACTGGACTTTATATATAAAACTAGAAGATGTGGCATGATTGTCCATGAGACAGCCACCAAATGACAGAAGAATTTAAACTTCTACAGGTCCCATTACGGCTTTCAACAATGAACCAGAGTCCATACCATAATAAAAGCTTTATTTTTATATTAAAAGACCCCGAAATAAAAAATGAGAAACTATACATAAAAAAAAACAATCGACCTAATCTAATGCAAAAATGGTGAACATATTACAATAAATGACTAATTAGACAACGACAACCACTGGAATACAAGTGCAAAGAAAATGTCTTCACAAAATATACAGCAAATTATTGTGAATTTTTTAGCGATGGTGCTCTGTTTTGATAAAAATATTTTCATTGCTTTCTGTTTGCAAGTGGTCAAAGACGGATTTTGCTGTTTTTTTGTATATTTCTCTCCTATTTTTTAGTCTCTCTCTGGCTGTACTTATAATGGCCCTATTATATCATAAACCGCACACTGCAGGTAATAATGTGATAACAACGTAATTTTGAATAGTTTAATTAGTAAAATCGTGTGATTTGTGTTTTTAATGTGAAAATTTGCAACTAATTGTATTCTGTTTCAAAATGAACATCAATTATTTCTTAAAGTCCAATTAAAATTGCATAAGATTTATATTTTAAATCAAGTTGAAAATTTAAGCTGATAAAAATATGCCTGTTTATAAAATAGGTAGGTTTTCTCTTTAAAAGAGCATTTATACAATCATTTGAACGCAATTATATTTGTATATTATATCATTATTGGCACAAGCTTGTCATCTGTCTGTCCTTGGATAAAACTACATACTTCACTAGAGTTAATATAATGGAGTACGTGTTAGTAAGAACAAACGTCTGAAGGGAAATGAACAAAAATAACTTACAAGGAATCCTTAAAACAACAAAAATGAGAAGTTACAGAATGGCAAAGGCAAACATTCGCTGTATGTCAAAACGCAGACATTATAATCTTCAAAGGAATCATAAATCAATTCTAACCGGATTCAACGGCAACATCACGTTTACCACGATTAGACAGGCCATGTTTATATAGTGTTTATTCCAATCATTTCCTCTTGAACTATTTTGGCATTGAAAAACTATCATGGAATAAGCCGGATTTACAAATGCTAGACAATTAGCATTTCAAACAAGTTTTTTTTTGTCAAAACAAATTAAATATTTAAGATGTTTTAAAAATTAAAAGATGATTATCCGTGTTCTTTGTAGGATATCGTTAAAATATCGATTCGACGCCTTAATAAAATATCAATAGCTCATCATATGACATTTGGAATATAAAATGGCGAATATCTAATTTATTTGTACAAGCTTTATGAAAAGATGCATATGCAACCCTTACATTCATAGCGAATAAATAAAAAATGATATTTTACGCAAAGACTGAAAGTTAATTAATTCCGTTAAATCCAGCTACCGTCACAATTTTTATATCAGTTATAGGTTCTAATGCTACATATTAGAGGTTGTTCCTTGAATTGTATATAAAGCATACAAAAATTCTCCATATTTTTGCATAGGTAATTTCGTAATCATATACACAAGTGTCATCAAAACAAAACCACCCATCCTTGAACAAATAAGCGAACGGGCTTTAACATTTATACCAACAACGTTCAAGTTTTCAATGCAATGTTTTTTAATTTGTTGTACAATGCCAGATATTATCCCTATAAAGCATTAATAAAAATGATCGTGTCTTTAAGGCATATATTCCATATTCTTTCTTTTAAACACGCTTAGTATATTACCCTTCCGATGATTATCCTTCATGAGCACCTGATCCAACTCCTGTTTTGTAAAGGAGTTCGTGCATTCCAAACCTTTGTTTCTTTTGTTTTCGTTTTATCGTTTAGTTGTTTCACATTTGTCTTTTCTTTTTGGACTATGCACTTTTGATCTATCACAAGGGTATTTTACACTGGACTTAACTCGACAAGTACATAGAATATGTAATATATATATTTACCTAGACAAGTTCAATGGAGTATTTGCTGAATATATCCAAACGGTATCATTATATTCGAATTTTACCTTGCATGGTTTAAAATCTCTTTTTCTTAAGTATAAAATATTAATGAAATCTGATAGAAGATTGGACTGAAAATCATCATATTTTTATAAGAAATAGCCCTTACTCATACCAAAAATAAATATCTAATACTTTTTAATTGTATTTGATATAAGCAGTGAATCTTTTATATGACGACTTATAACAAGCTCCTTGTAAAACTTTAACATGCAAACATAGTTCAGTCATTGTTAAGACCATCGTTATCTTCATTGTTCTGCAAACTAATATGTTTCAAATGGCAGCTTGCACAATTTATCAACGAACACGAAAACTACCCATTTTACGACTAAAGACTCGATAGAATATAATCTAGATCGTCAACTTGATTTATAACCAAAAATGTTCCGATTTTCTTCATGATATTTTGAAATATGATTCCGAAGCATTGTAATTCGAGCAGATTTTGATCAAACGTTTTGGTCACAGGTGACCGATTTAGCACCTTGTTTCCTTACAAAAATACATCGCACAAGAATTCAAGATGATCTTATTTGCAAATTAAGGGCCTTTGTTTACGGAGTAGGTGTTTAATATTTGTGGATTAGTTTATGTCGATGAAACGAAGGGAGTGTTTCAGACTAATTGGTCATCATGAATAATGATCAAAGACTTTTAAAACAAGTAAAGTTTCTTTTCTAATTAAATTATATACTATAAGTAAGTGATATGGTATTTTAACGATTTCTTATTACAGCCCACTTTACGAAGGCGCGTGTATCATCACAGATTTTTATTAGCATAAAATGTTCCCTTTTATAGAGAAGGTAGTTCTAAGATAAAAAAAAAATTATAAATTGATTTATCAATCGAGGCATAGATTCAATAAACTTATCGAATATATTTCATGTCACCACATTTCAAAATCTTATACCTTCTTATAATAATAATATCGAACCACCTATTACATCCTATACTTTAAAACAAAATCGGTAGAACTGTCATGAATAATAATCCGTTCCTATACCGGTTGTTACTAACATCGATTGTGACTATACACCGGCTTTAAGTACTGAGTAACACGACGGCTGCCACTAGTGGAAAATGAGTTGCTTACCCTTCCGGAGCACCTGAACTCACCCTGGTTTTTGTAGTGTTCGTGTTACTTCTGCTTTAGTTTCCAGTGTAGTGGTTTGTGTTCTATGGTTGTCTTTCGTTTCATTTTGTTGGCCATGGTCTTGTCTGTCTTCCGACTTCACGATTTTTTTCTGCCCCTTTGGTGTCTTCGATTTCCTTTAATTTTATTGAACTATTCAGCAGTACCATCGATTGACAACACACGTTAAACTGAGACTGCACTACATTAATATTTAGATATGATGCTTTCATCAAAAAAGCAAAATTATTGTAGATATTCGTCTATCACACTTTGAAAATAATATAAAGACACGAACTTGAATTCAAAGTACACCTTAAAACTTGGTACGCAGTTCGTATTTGCAGACGAAACAGCTAATAATGTGTTAGTGTGACGTTACAAATGGCAGTACTGAGAATAAAATTTTTTATTTTCATACTTTCGAAGCCATGCATTTTAATTGCATTGTCAATTAGTAGACAGTCACATTACTGACACAGAAGAATTTAAGGCCCCAAGTGAACATTTTAAAGTCCCAATCATGTATTAGTACCCTAAATTACAAAAGGAAAACTTCAAATACCGTTTTATCACAACGTCTAGTAAGTAAGTGTACTTCAACTAATATTTCTGTCGCTTTGATTAGTGTCATTACCCCCAAAAAATAATTAAATACTTCAAGAAAGCGAATGAATATATGGTATTAACTATTTTGAGAGAGTTAAAATTCTCTTGCTGTTTTGCATAAACCACGCGCGTTTGATAAACCATTTTAAACGGCTTACACTTATGATTCGTTCATTTATAACCTTTTGGTGAATATTATCCCTCGTAGAATATTCACCAATTTTCGTGCAATAACATTATAATACTTCACTTCCCCATCACTTTACTAAACAGAAATTCTCATATCTCAGTGAGTGGGCATTATATAAAACCGATCAAACTATATCTGCTTAGCAGTGGTCTTGGATGAAAAAAAGTTATTACAAACAATACATTTACTGGACTTGTGAGAAGATGAAAAACAATATTTACATGAGGTTTGGCGATAAAATTGATCGACAGGTTGTAGAGAGTCCTATGGTTCCAACTGTCGTTTTAATTTCATGTTTATTTCTTTGTAGTTATGAATCCCATTTTATGGCCAAACCCCACAAAAGATCCTTCAAAATCTTGTTAAATAGATAAAATACTATTATCCCCAGAGAACTTATTTAAAAAAAAGTTATCAGGAGAGAAGCAGTTGCTCTTCTCTTGATTTAAATGTTCGATTTTACAAGGTAAAATCAAATTAAAATATACGATAATAGAGTCGATTTCCCGTTCACTATTGAAAATGTTTACTTCCCTGAAGGACGTCCCTTTGGATCCTTCATATGATATACTTATTTTTAGATTTTTGTGTTTTGCCCATGTGTGCACTGATGATTTAGATCTTGATGAACGTAAACTTTTAATTGTCAGCAAATTATTAAGTCAAGGATTTCGTTACCATCAATTTTTACAAAATTCTGTAATAAATATAATCTTAAAGTTTGGTTACACCTGCAGAAATTGTAAAAATACGGTAATTCACGCCCAATTTGTATGGAAATTTGAAACTAAAGCTCGTAATTCTTCAAACACGTCTTTGTTAACCCATTGGGACTTGTCATTTACTTGAATAATCCTACACATAAAAGTTATCTTTATGATACCAGATACAGATCTTCAAATACTCTCTAATTTTGTTATCAACATAGAGTCAATAATTTACAGCAAATCTAATCTCAATCATTATTTTGTTAAAGTTTTGGCCTACAAGCTTTCGATACTTTTAAAATTTTTGCACTTGCCTTACACCGTGTTTTCTTTGGTTATTTATGATATTTTTACACTTAATTAAACTGTGCGTCTTTGGATAACTGTCGTGGCATGAGAGATCCAGGTTTGTTATCAGTTGTGTTTAAATTTTGAACCAGCTGTCAGAAACAGTGAATACTTTGTGAAACCGGTATATCTTGTTGTCTCTTGTTTTGTTTGTTGTCATCTTCATTCTATGTATCGGTATCAAACGTTACATCTACATTTGGTCAATTTTTTGTGTCGTTTTGTCAAACCACTGTTCAAGGCTAGGGGAAGGATTGATTAATCAAAAACATGTTTGTCTTCGTTCTATGTATCGGTATCAAACGTTACATCTACATTTGATTTAAAGTCAAATTTTTGCGTCGTTTTGTCAAACCACTGTTCCAGGCTAGGGGGAGGGTTGTTTACTCAAAAACATGTTTTTGTCCTCGTTCTATGTATCGGTATCAAACGTCACATCTACATTTGGTTGAAAGACAATTTTTTGTGTCGTTTTGTCAAACCACTGTTCCAGGCTAGGGGAAGGGTTGATTACTCAAAAACATGTTTAAACTCAGCACATTCTTTACGTGCCTGTCCTAAGCTAGGAACCTGTATTCCAGTTGATGTCGTTCTTAAATTGTTTAAGTGTTACTCGTTTTGCATTGTTTACTTTTTGGCCGACATTTGTTATATTTGATTATCATCACATTTTATTTTTGGGCCTTTTAAAGTTTGCATTAGGGCGCATGTGTCCATTATTGAAGAACTTTGAAATTTACATGTTTTAGGTGAGTGTGTTATGGATAATTATATCATATTAGTCCTTTTCTATATTTTTCGGAAGGCGAGCCTAAAAATCGTTGTTTTTTAAACTTTTGTTAGTTAATTAAGATCTCAACGCAATTAAAGAGATTTTCAAGTGAAACCACAGCATTGACGAGTACATGTCTAAATTTCCAGAATGCGCCTCTGCAAGTCCCCATTCAGTTATGACACTGCTGGCCACATCATTATTGGTGATCTAAACATTATGGGAAAATATTTCTCTGCAAAATATGTTTTGTCAAATTTATTTTTATTAGATCCCATACATGTCATACATATCCCACATTAGTTTCAAAAGTTTTATCTATAATGTAATAAATCAACTTTTACACACACTTTTGAAATGAAAAAGAAAATCATAAAGAGATTTATAAATTTTCACTAGTTCTGAAACATTTCAATTATTTTTATAATCCTTTTTTCTTATATAAGCTTTAAATTGACTCATCAGACTGAAACAACTGGTTAATTTTTTTTCCACTTCTTTTTTTTTAATCAATCAGACTGCCTAGGAGTACATAGATATAATGAGTTAACATTTAAATCCTTATAGTACTTCAAAATTTGGAAACATTCAACCAAATTTGGTATTTCCTTCTTCAATTTTATTACATATATATACTAAGGAATATTATTATACAGTTGTAATTTAAAATCCAATGAGAAATAGCTATTTATGACATTTGACCTCCCAATTTTTCTAGTATTGCACAACCGGAAGTTATAAAACTCCGTATTGGACGTCCCGATAAACCCGTATTTTTTCGTATTGTATGTTTCAAAAAGGGCGATTACTTATGTTGTTACTAAATACTGTTATAGGATGCCGGGGACAGTAGAATTGAATAAAATAAGAATATTTTGAATTATGCTTTATTTTTTACTTTCACTAATTTAAACAGCAAAATCAGATTTACAAGACCTCACAGATTTGCACTAAAATAAAAATATTTCATGTTGCAGTGGCAAACGGAATAAAAATATTTATATGGAAGCATGGATAAATTTAAATGCTTTGTTCATTTACCTCAATATTATGTCAAGAAATTAATGACGGCACTGTCATTTTTTAATTTGTGATTTTTGTGGTAAAAAGATAACAAACGCAGTTACATATGTTGAGTGAAACGTGTGTTTCAACAGAATATCGACATTCCAATGTGAGCCAAGTGTTTACCCCTTATCTCATATTATTTTTTTATTAGAACGAAGCTGACTTTTTAAGGAGCCTTCTGCAGCAAAAAGAGAAACAATTGACAAAATGTCCGCCAAATACATTATGTTTCTTTACGGAAATATTCTTAATTTGGTGACTATATATTGCCCCATCTATCCAAATAAACCTGAAATCAAGGATACCAGAGAAATAAGTAATATGCTTCGTTAAACTCACATCCAGCAAAAGACAGTAAGGAAGGGTTGAAAATCAAAATTAAGTGCAAGAGAGATAACTTTGATTTTCCAAATGTAAATATTACGATTCTTATGTAGCAGCATTCCAGCCGCACTAGTATAGAGAATATATATACCTCTCCAAATAAGCTATCAAGGGCTTGTGCTTCCTGCCTCGCGATTTTATTGAAAGAGGGTTTGTGTTGACACATCATCTACTCAAGAATTTTACGTGGAAAGATTTAAGTAATCACTTCGGAAATTTTTAGATTGCCATCAGGGTTTGGCCGTCCGGTATGATATATTAATTTCAAAATAACAATGAATATCTTCCCACTGTTGTAAGTTTAATTCCTATACTATATCGGTTGTAACTAACATTGATTATGACTGAACATGCTTTGTCTACCGAGTAACACAACACTTTCAGCGCAGAAGTTGCTTAATTCCGGAGCACCTTAAATCCCTTGTTCTTGGAGTTTTTCTTTGGTGTTTTTTTGTTTAGCCATGGTTTTGTATGTCTTCTGCATAAACGATCTACGTCTGTCCCTCTGGTATCTTTGAATAATTTTTTTTAATTTTCATACGGGTGGATTTTAAAAAATTCATTTTGTCCTTTATATATGGTTTAAAATTGGCAGAAGGTGCAAGCCAATATTGTACTCTTGAAAATCCATGACGGTTAAAAATATTTAAAAAAGAAATGTTTTTATTATATTTAAAAACTGTTGGATTTCCCTATTTGAATCTATTTTCTATTTCCCACTGATCCAATGTTGAACTTTTATATGTTATGTAAATTTCTGTTTTATCATCTAAATTCGGCCTTTTGATTATAATCAGAGCCTAATGTAAACACTGTATGATATTTATTACAGATGCAAAAATAACTGGCTTAGGAAAACTCGATTACTTGATATCAGTTCTGATCATTTTATCAGAAATTATATTCAGATTTTGTCTTAGATTTTGTTAAATATAGAAATCAATATTTGTATGATGTTCATAGGGTGGTTAGTACTAATAATGTTATTGAACAAACAATGCAATATAATTAAATGATCTTTTACTGCTTATGTTTTAAATTAGTTAGGTTGAGTTTATGAAACAAAGTTTCCTATCAATTACATGTGCAATAATAGCTGTACTTTTTAATAAATATCTTACCAACTAGGAGAAATGAATTGTTCTATGCGTCTCTGTTCCTCTAAGTTGTCCGTTAGGAACAACTACTTTATTAGTAGGGGATTAGAGGGTGCAGTATGTATTTGTCGGTTTCAGTTTTTCGTTGGAATTTATCTGTTTTGTATATGAGGCTAGTCGAATAGGACTTTTTCCCCAAAAAATTAACATACTTTTATTCAGGGAGATCATTCCTCTCTCTAATTATCCATGATATTCCTTTACGAAACAAAATGTTAAAAGAGAGATATGAAACACTTTTAATTTCTGAATTCATACAACACATGAACGATATTTATCTATATTATTGCAAATATTATTTCTAAAAAGAAAATACTTGTACCAAATTAACCCTGGATTAAAATATTGTAATTACCTATATAATGGCTTTATAATGTTTAAGCATTGATAGAGAATAAATTTCTTTTTTTAACATTTTAGGAATTAATTATTGGCAGGAGAGGTAACTCCAATAAACTTATTTTATAAAGGATTGCACTATGGAATTAAAGATTTATTCATGTAGCAAGAAAACGAGATCGGTGACAAAAACATTTGATGATAATTTTTTCAATAGCACAATATAGGTTATCTTTAGACAAAGTATAAAGATTGTTTTCTTTTTTCTTTTCGGATAATTTATAATAAAAGCTATCTTTTTCCTGGTCTATTTTAGAATTCTATTGTTTTGTGTTCTCTTGATCAAGAAAAATGTAGTTTTCCCCTTTATAATCAACAGGAAATGGAGGATTTTGCACAACCACTTGCATGAAAACGAGTTCGGTGGCAAAAGCATTTGATTATAATTTTTGAAAAGCACAATATAGGTTACCTTTTGATAAATTATAAAAACTTCCATCAATTTTTATTTAGACACCCGAACCTCCTTAATCACATCATGTCAATTCCCTATTTAATAATATCACATTTAGAAATATGTACTTATATTATTCAGTTCAGTTAAAGTGTAATCTAGTTCAACTAATTCTTATGATTGACAACACTAGTATTTTTTAAATGTATGATTGGTATAAAAATCAGACAGGCAAAGACATTTGTGTTTTATCAAATTCAGTTTCTATGATCTAATAAGATAATAATTGTACAGAGAGATGTATGCGGGAATTTGGTCAGTCGATGTACTTTACAATTCCTCGATACCATATATGATAGCAAATGTAAGTGGATCTGAATATTATAATCTGCACTCTAGGCTTTACCGAAATTTAATCAAAATATATATCACACTCATTCATAAGGCGTTGAGTGTTGTGAAATAAGTTGTTAATATTGGTAAATGATCAAATAGAGCTTTTAATGAAAATATTTAATAATAAGCTTTGAGAACGTGTTAGGATTTGTTTATTTCGTGAATAGTTTTGAAGGTAACAATTTTCTTTTGTGTATAAGGAATTAGAAGATACCAAAGGAGCTGGCAATAATCGTTCATTCGGAAGACAGACAAGAACATTGCCAACAAATCGAAACGAAAGACAAAATAGAACACACAACACTACACTTAAAACTAAGGCTGGAATAACGCGAACCCTACAAAAACCAGGGTGCTTCTGAAGAGTAAGCAACTGCTCCACTAGTGGCACCCATCATGTTACTCTGAAGACAAAGCCGGTGTATAATCAAAATCGATGTTAGTCACAACCGGTATAAGACACGATAGTGAACATATCCATAACCAACCCGAAAAAATGAATGCTCTTTTAATCTTGCGTTATGAAAATCTTTCATGTTCAACGGAAAATATTTTACTTTTATCCATTAATTTAGAAAACTCTCACCAAAACAACGGTTCAATAATAAAAATATACAGTTTTTTTATATACAACGGTAATACGAGATGATACTGGAGCTTTAATCAGTGCCCACAAGAAGTGTGGCTCAAGTTACACATCTTGTGCGCACAAGTTTCTGACATATTTGCAGGCCGTGACTTAACTAAACATTTGGACCTATAAGGGAATATCATTTTAAAA